>CAUYQV010158386.1:0-11590 GCA_963574575.1 Galagoides demidoff | reverse complement strand
AGGTAAAGAGAAGCCAGTGTTTAGAAAGCCCCAGCTTAGAAGTCACAGAGCATTAGGAAAATCCACGCCTTTTTGGTCTTACAGCCTGAGAACTGAGAAACCCCAAACCAAGGCAGAGTTCTGAGAGGATGGAAACATTCCTCCCTTTCCAGCTGAAAGGGTATTGTTCAGTGTGATTGGAATTCCAGGCCACTTTGGTGTTGGAAACTATTTCCTAGTCCTCAACCCGGGCGTCCTCAATCACTTGCGTTGTTAAGCATGTTTTCTACGTGATGGTCATGAACACAAAGATCTGCCACACAGCTGAGAGCAAGGCTATGATAATGTCCCAGGGGCTGTTGATGATGAGATCATTTCATTGCATTGTTTGCATTTTCCAGGGAAAAATGTAACAAATATCAAAACACAAGTCAGAAATTCTTGCTCCAAAGAATTGCATAAAACAATGTTTCAACCCTATTTCAGGAATATTAGAAAAGGTTAGGGTAATTACCAGGTTTGGTGTAGGTCACTTCTGGGCTGAGAGGGATTTTAGGTTTCAAAGAACTAAATTGTGTTTTACTGGGAGCTGGAAAAATAAAGAAACAAAATAATCAATAAACCAGTATTTAGGCATTTCAGTGTCCAAAACCACAGAAGGAAAACCAAAGAATAAACTATACCTTAAGTGGAATAAACTTATTTTTGAATATTTTGTAAATATTCGATGGTCCGTTCACAGAGACGTATGTAATGGAAATGCAGTTAATAACCTTTCATCTGGTTTAGTAAAACATTTTAAGATTACATTTAACCTGACAGATACACCCCTGTTACTAAGTCACAATAACTCCTCAAAGTAAAGATAGTGACATTAATCCATGATTAAAAAAAAAATCAGCTTAGTTATTTGCACCCTTTCTATTTCTTAGCTGCGTCTAAATGTTTAAGCACCAGAAAAAACCTACAATGTTTTAAAAATCATTAATAGTATCACTCATAGGGATAATGCTATGATCTGAAACATAAAGAAATTCTACTAACATCAAAATTAAAAGTTCTTCAAGTCTTAAGTTGAACTTGAGGGTCTTACTCAAAAAATGAAACACTATTTATAAAATCCAACTTCCAATGCAATGATTGGACAGAAGACAGGGATGATGTCTGAAGGCTAAGTTCAGATCTACTAAGCGTAGGCCGGCTATCCTCAGCCACAACAGCCACCAGTTGGAGCACTCTAAGAGATATTCCACATCATTCAAAGGAGCCTTTTTAAACAGCTATTGAGACATCATATACTTCTAGGCTATAGGATTTTCCATGGTAAATGAAGTAACACAGTCTACTTCGGACATATCATCATTACCCAGTGTTGTCCATGTAGGTTCAGGGCTTTTAGAAATTTTAGATGGAATTATTCCAGCACTTGTAGTTCTTTCTGGTGATGGAAAGGAAAAAAGAAATATTGAGATTCCCTAGAAAAATATACCTATAAAAATATATCCTCCAAAGAGCAACTGAGGACCTGTTTAAAATCTTGCTATAGTTAGGAGTCAGAGTTAACAAAGTATACAATGAGCGAGAGAATTTTTAAGCTGTCATAACAGTGAAGGTCATATGAAATTGTATTTATATTATAATGGAATAAGCAGAATCCGCAAGGATTCTGAGTATATTTTGACCATGAAGAACATCACTTTCAGGTTGATGAGCTCTCTAAACCGCCCAGACTCTGCTAAACTATCTAAACCGCCCAGACTCTGCTGAACTATCTAAACCACCCAGACTCTGTGCTGTCATGTATGTTCTTCCCTCTCCTTTTCCTCTGTCCAGACTTGACCTATATTTTGAGGTTTGCATCTTCAACTCTTTCTTCCTTGGGGCTCAGAAGTAAGCCATATAATCTCATGTTATGCTCTCATGGTTATGTCTTATTTTTTCAAGATTATAAGCTGTTTGAAAGCTATAGTCACATCTTTTCCATCTCAGCCATTGTCCTGGTGGGAAACTGAAGACATTTTAGGCACCAAAATATAAGTTCTGTCAGCTCCCCAAACACTTAAATATAGATGCATATAAAAATGAGTTATACTGCAGTTATCACTCCATAATGCTGTGATGGTAGGACTTGTTTCTGGGCTTACACAGAAGTTCAGATGCAAAACAAAACAAAACAAAAAAAAACCCACATAATTTTTAGTAAACTCCTACTTGAGACATTTAATATCATTTTTATCATTAATAATTCACGTTTAATTAACTATTGCATAAAGAAATTCACCTATAGCATCCTCTCTCTCCTTTTTATGATAAGGAGAAGATGTTACCAGTCTGGAATTAGATACTCTAAAAGGTTAAAGAGACATTCATTTACCAGGTTTGGTTCTTGGCAATTTGGGCCTGTGGCGTCGTTTGGCTGTAGATGGGATAGATGTAGTTTGTAGGGGAGCTGAAAGAAGAAGATTTAATATAGCTTCGATAAATGATATTTCTCAGGAGTCAATCTGGCTGTACCGGATTGTGAACTTCTGGAGTATAAGAACTGTGTGATATTTCTGTGTATCTCCAGAATGCCCAGCACCATGCATTGCAGCAGACTCTCAATAAGAGCTGACCAGGTCAAAAGGTATTACATTGTTCAATTAAATGTACCAGAGAGTGAGCACACTTGAGGCATTTCAGGACATAAGGTCCATCCGAAAGGATGACAGTGCATAGCAGGAAAGAAGCAAAAATAAAACAGTTGTGATTTAGAGAATGGATAGTTTGGAACTTCTTTAATTCTGTAGCTCATTACTGCTGCCACTAAGAGTTAATGGACTTTGCTATTCTGATAATTTTCTATTATAAAGTGGAAGTTGTATTACCTCTCCTTACCCATCTTTCTCCATCATGGCCCGGACTGCAGAGCCTACCTGGTGTTCTTTAAGCGAATATTTACTCTATACTTTAGGAGAAATACTATGATCAAGTGGTATGTAAATGTACTAAACAAAAAACAATGTATTTTACAATAATTATCACTTATAATTCTTCTGTTTTTCTGATTGACAAAATTGGAAGAAATATTGAAAGGAAATTATTCTTCAAAATGTACAGATAGCAAGATCATAAAAATTCTTTGAGGATTACCATAAGGCTAAGTAACTCAGTTCTTTGAAAAATGTCATGCTAGATAAAAAAGGGAAATGCTTAGTAATAAAAATATTCTGAAAAAGCCTATATGACTTTGTCTTATTATATGTTTCTTCCAAGTATACACTACAGAAGTGTCATTATTTACCAGGTGGCGTAGGCTGCATCTCAGGACTGGTAACAATTTCCGGTTTTTGAGGAACAAATGGCGTTACCTCACTAGGAGCTGAAAGCACAAATATCCCGTCCCCCCAAATAATTCCAGTTAACATGAAATATTTTAAGACTCTTAGCATGCTTTTGGATGGTACAAAGCACATGCTAGAAGTACGATGATTAAGGATGAAAAACACACATCTTGAAAGCTGGTGAATGAAATTATGATTTAAAGTGGGGGAGGGGAGGCTAGAATGATCATTGCTCAGCAACTGACTCCAGGCAGATCCAGTACGTGGAAGTGAGGTGACAGAGAGGAAGACGTGACATGAAATGATGCAGGTGATAATGTCCATGCAGTTTTCAAAGCTTTTCACAACTATAAGGATAGGGAAAATATCATCACAGTTACCAAAAAAAAAAAGAAAGAGCCCTAAATAGAATAGAAAAGATGGCTGCATTTAAAATATTTACACGTGGTTATTAAGAAGTAGGAAAGAAATGGTTAGATGTGATGGAATGAAATGGTCATTTGGAAGAAAAGCATTTGCATGGATTTTTTTTTTTTTTGATGGAAAATAAAGTGTGACTTTTCTGTTAAAAACATTACCCAGTGTTGCCCTTGGCTGTTCAAGAGTTCTAGAAGTTTTAGGTGGGACAGAATCCAGAATAGCATCACTTGTTGCTGTTGGAATAAACGTCAACATTTATAAAAGGAGTAGAAGGCCCCAGGAATAAAATACAAAGTCACGAGTCATAAATTATGCCTCATAAGGGGAAAAATACCAAGAACACTGGAGGGATTGCTGACCAACATTTTAAAATGATTTATTAGGAGCTGAAGATGAGCTCGCTTTAAAAACTACATATAACTTTAAATATTAGAAACCATGATAAAACAGTGCTTCAGACATTCAACTTGTTTTCACCTGGTTTTTCTGGTTTCTTCCCTTCTGTCGCATAATTGTGAACCGAACCCCCTCATTGGCATTCAATTTCTTTTTTTTTCCTTGTTTTCTGCTGCTGTTTAAAATTCTTCATGTTTATTGATAATGACACAGATAAAGCTACCTGTACTAAAAAATCCAGACCCATATCTATGCCTGGCAGTGACCAGGCTTACTCTCTCTGACTACAGTACCTACGGTCATAGGTACAGGCGAAACACTTGCTTAGAGAGACTGTCAGATTCAGATCACTCACTGTAGATGAGTCAGTAAATGAATGATAAGGATTAGCTCCAATTGAACTTCTATAGATGAATGACAAGATTATTCCAGAACAGAATTTCTTACCTCAGCACTACTGACATTTAGGGTTGGATAATCCTGAGATGGGAGGCTGTCCCGTACATCACAGGGGTTTAGCATCTCCCTAGATCTCTATCCATTAGATACTAACAGCATCTCCCCTGGTTGTGAAAACCCAAAATGTCTCTAGACATTACAAAATGTCCCTGGGTTAAGGGAGGGCAAAAGTATTCCAACTTGGAAGCTATTACTCTAAGATTCCTAAAATCTGTTTAGAATGATTGTGAACAATAGAACCAATAGAACGATAGGCCATTATATTACCTCTCCACAGTGGCAACCAAATCTAACAGCATCCCCCTCGTGCAACAGAACTTATTTACTAATAGATCTGAAGACCTAATTACTCCATGGGAGGAGTTAGCAGAACTCATCTCCCTGACACAGAGGGCTATTTCTCCCCTGCGCATTTTTTTACTCTGCAAAAACTAAAGGAGAACCCCCAAGTGTTGTCAGGACACCCAGGATCCAAAGACAGAACTGAGAAGCTGGGGATACCTGTGTGGGACGCTGGTATTTCAGGTACATCTGTCCTTGCAGGGCTCGAAAAAACATCGTAAGCTGCTTTAAAATAAAAAGATAAAACAAAAGAGTGGTTAGTTTTGATGAATTTTGAAAGATTTCCTGACATGTTCTCATGCTGGCTGAGGGACAGTTTGAGGTAGGTGGCCACAGATTTTGGCTGCCAGCCTTGTCACTAACATGTTAAGACTTGCTTTTGGTCCTTCTTGCTCAATGTAAACACAGCGCTATATGTTTATAGTGAAGTAATGCCAGCCTGAAATCACAGAGCTTCAAGAGTATAAACATAAATAAAGTCAGATGGCAGTTTGGAGAGAGATTTCTAAAGAAGGAAACAGCAGTCACATTGAGGCTCTTTGCCTAAAGTCCACCACCTAGTCTTTGAGCTTAGTAAAATCTCCGTCCTGACAGTGTGCGCTTGGACAGCTCCGCATAGTAGGTACAACACTTTCCCTAATGTCAGCTACTCAACTCTCTCAACACCCTTGACAAATAAGTGAGGGAAGCAATCCCCCCATCCTACAGATAATGGGGACTTATCTCCATTTTCTAGATAATCAAGTTGAGATTTACAGCAGTGCAGACAATCGCCACCAATCATACACGGAAACTGTCAGTTTCTGCACCTTCTCCACCCTATCTATCAGCAGGACCCAGGCCAGCGGGGCTGAGACGGGACTCTGCGGGCACCATCCTTCCTGACATCTACCTAGAGGCAGCTTTCTGTGTTCTTTTGTGGAGCCCAGAGCCCTTCTATCAGCTAGGTGGATTTAAAGATTAATTTTCTATTCTACATAAAATGAAGAAAGTAGGATGAGGATAAACATAAAGATTGAATCAGTTTCATACAGGGATAATTTTCTTGTTCACGTAAGAGTTGAACCTGCAATCAAAAACAGCATCAAAAAGGACTGTCGCTACAGTGGTGAGAGGTGTGGAGAAAACATGAACCATATGAGGTAGATGTGACTCTCCCCGGCCACTCAAATCAGCTGTATAGAAATCAAGTAGAAAGAGGGAGCTCACAGGAAGATTTACACACTGTGATTACTTGTAATTCAGTGACAACCTAATGACTGTGAACCATTGCTGGCTGAGACTATAGGAAGGACAATATCAGATCAAGTAAGGAAATAAATTGCAATTGTGATCTTCTGTTTGACAAAATCTTCAAAAATAGAAAGAATATGGTGAGTTAAGTATGCATCGTTTCTGAGAATACATCTATTACATTGAAAATACGTCTATTTGATTTTCTTAAGCCTTGGTATAATTTTAACGGTAAAATAAGAATGATTAATCTTTTTTTTTTTTTTTTTTGAGACAGAGTCTCGCTCTGTCACCCTTGGTTGAGTGCTGTGGCATCATAGGTCACAGCAACCTCAAACTCTTGGGCTCATGTGATCCTCTTGCCTCAGCCTCCCAAGTAGCTGGGACTACAGGGGGGGCCGGGGCTGGGAGGCACTCACTCTTGCTTAGGATTATAGGCATGAGCCACCGTGCCCGGCACTGATTCATCTCTTAAAGGACAAAGAAGTCTGGCAGCTTCTGATCTGAGGCTTGCCTTACACCAAGTTCAAGTCATGGATCTAGCAAAGTCAACTTGATCTACTACTAAATAAATTAAGAACTTGCCAACTTGTATTTAATCCCCTCACACTAGAAAAGAAATGATGACTTACTAGCTTTATTTTTGTTTATATTATCGCTTTTGCCTGTCTTTATGTTATCCTAACTCCCAAGTCTCTCTTTCATCTAGTGATATTGGGCCAATTAGCCTATATTCTGTATTTTTATTCCAAGAGATGATGATATGTTCACTCACCTTTTTTTAAACTTATGTTTCATATTTACAATTCCTTTTCATTCTGGAGGTTCCAAGCCAGGCTGTTATCTTCCCTCAAGTTATTCTCACCCAGCATTTATTGGGGGAAAGAAACTCCTACTGTGGTTCAGACCTGGAAGTTCTCAGTTCTCAGGGATCTCTTAACTCCCAAACAAATCCTCACACATACTTATGATTAAACTAACACATTGGCCAGCAGACTTGGTCCTCGATATTTCTATTTTGGTGATTCCTGAGAGTTGAAAAGTAAAGAAAACATGTGCTAAATCCCCACAAATACCACTCATTCAGGGTTTTAGGTTGTTTGGGCAGTTCTGAGAAGCATATCATTACTTCTTTCCTTCATGATCTAAGTAAGATCTTTTGACTCAGAAGTGAAAGATGTCAGGGGAGAGGACAGTGTGGACACGGGGTTCTCTGAACATTTCTCTGAAAGTCAACAACACTTGATTTTTTAAAAAGCTCTCTCTATGTACATCTATACCAGAGTAAAATTTCTTAAAAGCTATGAAACTGATGAGTTGGGTGGATCCTTTATTTCTAGACAGTGCACATGCTACCAGACATTATCGTTTAGAAGCAAACCTCTGTCACCTACGTTTCCCGCAGTAGATGCTTGACATCAACTAGTCTTGATCTTGCATTCACAGAACATATGTGGGACCAAAAGTTTTAGGAGGAATCAAATGCAGCAAGTAAAATAAGCAATTTAATTCAAAGGTTATAAAAGGCAGTATTGGTTTCTTTCAAAAACCAGTAATTACATTTTATGATAACTAAATTTTACTTTTGGATTGTTCAAAGAAAAATAATAATATGAAGTCATCTCTACCTCCATTTGTTTAATCACTTCCTAAAGCCATGTTTGTTAAAATGGTGTTTTGTTCAGGGTACATGTTTGCTTTGAACAACTGATTAAATGCAAAGTCTGCAGTAGAAATAACCTGATGTTTTTTCCTGGAAATATGTGAGGGCACCCAAAGTATTTCAAGTCATCAAGACATCATCATTTTACTTCGTTCAAATTCTCTGAATGTTTCACTATATGAAAGACTTCCCTTTTTAAACATCAATACTTAGACCAAAGCCCTCATTAGCACAGAACTTGTATTTATCTTGCTTGGTAGGCACTCTGAGGTTTATTTACTCCAGAGCCTAATACATGGCGGATACTCCATGGAATTCATCTGCAAGATGTTCGGTATAATGAACAATGGTGAGTTTGACGGTTCGGTAGTTTAAACTCTTTGTAAGAATAAATGACTTTCTGGCTTGGTTTGGAGACTAAATGAACATGTGCTCTAATTACTTTATGATACATGAATCTCTTCATCTCTTACACAAATACCTATAATATGCTTTCAGGGCCATGCCCTGCCACAGAAATAGAATTCTAAAAATACATATGAAGAAGTAATGAAAAAAATATATCCCCCCAAAAAGCAGCTAGAGGGGGAAAAAACCCACACCACCACATAAAGACTTCTAAGTATCACTTAAATGTATTAGTAATTTCTAAGGTTATGGAAAAATAAAGTACCTTTCTAGCTGGCCTTGAAATCTTTGAAAGTATTGCCTGGAAGAAAATGTTTGTGAAATAAAATCAAAGGCCGAGGCTATAAATCTCTAAGAGGCCACAGTAAATCTGTAAACCATCTGCTGGGTTTGAATTCCATTTTCCCGGCTCTCCAAGCATCAACACCTCCTCTCATTCCTGGGTTTTCTCCTCTCTAGGGCTTCATCCAGTTGGGTGGGCCAGATCCATGCTAATCAACACCTCACAGGGCAGGCAGGAAGGTCCAAATGTAGAGTTTACCTCTTTTCAACCACTTGGATCAAACTACCTGCTGCCAAAACTTCCTAAGCAATACACGGCTCCTTGTGCGTGCTGATCACTTCAGCTTTCAAGCCTTTAAAATAATTTACAGAGCTTAAAGACATACTGCAATTCACTACCATTCCAGAGAGCACCGAAGGAATTTAGAGCTAAAAGTAATAGGTGATAAACCCTAAAGGAAGCTCCCAAAGCAGATTCTAGTGGAAGGACTAAGGCCAGCCATCCTTGGATCTGACCCTCTGTCAAAGGAAGTCTCTAAAAGGTAACTGCTTATGGTGTGAGGAGAAATAATTACCCCAGAGGAAGTCACTGTCTTAGTAATGTCCAGTAAATCTGGAGGAAAATTTAGTTTGTCTGGACACTTTGAGGGAGAAACAGGCAGGAGGATTGTCTAAGGATGAAATCAAACACAGAATCATTGTGGGTCTGCAACCATTTTCTCCACTGGCTTTTGAAATCCTCCTACAAAATGAAGGTCTTTTAAGGAGATGATCAAGTAAATTAAGGAGGCTTAGCCCTGTTGGCACTGTCAAGCTGGAAACAAAAAGCTCATTTCCATCCCTATCCCCAAGCCACACAGGGTCTTTAGAAGGCACACAAATGCTCCTCCTGTGGGATAAATTCGCTCTATCTATGTTGTTTCTCCCACCCCCGAAGCCCACTGAAAACACAGCAGGGCCTCAGAACCAGTGTATAGAGTGATTCAGGCTGCCACTCTAACTGATCGGAGAGTGATGGAGGCACCCTCCTTTTCCGGGTTACTAGGTCATCAGGCTATTCCCAAGGAGTGGCAGGACCTGTGCTAACACTCTGTCCATTGATTTCAAATTTTTATACAAATGAAATGATGAGTTTTCCCCTCTTCTCTTCTAATAATTTTAAAAACACAATTGCTGCTGTTATTACTATGACTGACTCCATGAAGCTATTAGGAAGTGTGGACAGGCAGTTTGGTACAGGGAACGTGGGAAGTGCAAGATTCTAGTGTCTCAAGGAAATGATAGCAGGGTACCCCTTATATACTATGCATTCCATTAAGAGAGTTATACATTATTTCTAAGACATATTAACTGGTGAAAAATTTTATGTTATCTCCATTTTATAGACAGGGAAAGTTAAGTTGTTTAACTGGGAAATATATGAATTGGTTATTAACCCAGCTCTGTTTCACCCTATGGCTCACAGATCAGTGCTCACATTCACAGGGAGAATAGACTGCAGGGACCAGCCCCACACTCTTAACAGGTCACATACCATTTCTTACATGGCATATCTGGAAAGCACACAGCCCCACTAAAAAACATGTAATTCTTTTGGTTGTAAAAGCAGTTTTCAATTTTTTACAGCAAGCTATAAAGAATTATTTCACTTTAATTTTAAAATATTGAAGAAGAGAAGAAAAGCAATGAATCAGTCTAATTTGGCTCTTTTACCCATTCAGAGTTAAGTTCCTCATGTATCTCCTTAATATGAAAGAAGATAACTCTGTTGGCTTCCAGGGGCTTTGGGAGGATCAGTACAATGGGATACCCATAGTCCTTTGAATCTACTAGAAGAAAAAAATGCAAAACCAAATTATATCATTCCAGGGGAGAAATGATCCAACAAGCATGTGTGCAAATGCACAATTCATCTGAGGGTGGAAGATACTGAGGGCTTTTCTAAAACTCACAACACTGAGATCATAGTTAACTGGCCAGGCCACCTTCCAGTAGAACATAAGACCAATTCAAGTCAGTCAGAAAGACTATTTCTGAAAGATTGTCACAAGCACTTAAGTATTTCTAAAGTATGGCCAATTTCTTTTAACACAAAGTTTATAAATAATTTTACATTCTGGTATGTAGCTATGAAGCAGATTTTTATGATTCATTTTATATATTTTAAGGCAAGTTAAATTTGCCAAGGATATCAAAATCGATCAACCCTACTTAAATATATAATGCTTTATAGAAGGTTAAATACAAACGCAATTCCAACTAACAAAATAATCACAAAACACAGCACAAAGGAAAGACTTGGGCAAATAGTCTGAAAGCAGGGAAGAATATATTTGATCACTACCCATCTCAGATTTCCTGGGATATTTTAAACTTCACATTATCCTGTTTCACTACTGCCGAAATGACAGAAATGACTCAGGGATTTCAATAGTCAGCATCCAACTTAGAATTTCTATAAAGTCTTTTATATCCAAAAGTGGTACAGAAATCTTTTTGAGAACACACATTCTGAGTTTTTAATACAGAATATGTGGAAAACAAATGCCAAGGCAGAAAATTTTTTTGCTGGCTCGGCGCCTGTGGCTCAATCGGCTAAGGCACCAGCCACGTACACCTAAGGTGGCGGGTTCAAATCCCCAGCCCGGGCCCACCAAACAACAATGATGGCTGCAACCAAAAATTGGCCGGGCGTTGCGGCAGGCGCTTGTGGTCCCAGCTACTTGGGAGGCAGAAGCAGGAGACTTGCTTGAGCCCAGGATTTGGAGATTGCTATGAGCTGTGATGCCATGGCACTCTACCCAGGTGGATAGCTTGAGGCTCTGTCTCAAAAAAAAAAAAGAAAATTTTTTTGCTAAAGGTCCTGATAAGTTGTGTTTAAGGGTTGGTAAAAGCAGCCCCTGATATCCAAGTGCTGGCCCAACAGCCACAGGTAGGCTGTGCAGTTCTCCTGTTGAACACTAATAACTCCACAGAACACCAGTATCAGATCAGCATACAGACCAATCTGTAATGATGCAGGACTCAGACAAACACAGGAGTGCTGTCCAAACCACAAACCCCACCCTCGCCACATTCTGCTCAC
>CAUYQV010158381.1:0-43373 GCA_963574575.1 Galagoides demidoff | reverse complement strand
TAAAAAATTATATCCATTTTTTCAAATTAAAAACACAATAGGTGGCAAAAATGTGTACACATTTTAAGCAAGAAAAAATGTGTTAAAATGTAATACTCAATATATTCTAGTAACAAAAGATGAATATAAGTCATGTTTGAGTGCCTTTTATAATTGCAGAAATAAAAAATGACTTGAGTACCACAATTTTAATACAGCTTTTCCTTTCTTAAAATACTTGTACACTTTTTGGCATGCTCTGTGTATATGTGTGTATATATACACATGTATTTATAAATATCAGAATTTGAATTTTTCTTAATTCATTGGAGACCAGTTATAGCAATGGGTGGCAACTTGTGGCTCAAAGGAGTAAGGCGCCAGCCTCATATGCCAGAGGTGGCGAGTTCAAACCCAGTCCTTGACAAAAAAAAAAAAAAGAAAAAGAAAAAGAAAAGAAAAGAAAAGAAAGAATCTATAATGTGGGAAAAGTTTTGGGATGATTTTGTGACTACCCTGTGTTTATTCAGGGAATTCAGACTAGAGCAAATTCCAATAAAATTCACAGGTTAAAAAATAAGGAAATAAATCATTGTTTCATAGCTTATAAAGTGAAATTTAAAAAATCTACTTAACAAGGTAACTCGTGCTTAGTTTCCAAGTGACGTAGCTCATAACCACACATAACACCTAATAAGACTCCCATTTGTCTTCATTCTCTGTGTATGTTTTTAGAACCTTCTGTTCCACAGGAGGCCAGATTCAATCAAGCTGGTATATATAATAGTTTTACCAGTCTCTGAGAAGAAACTCAATATGCTATTCCATATGGAAGTTTTTAGCTTAGAAGATGATTTTATTCAATAGTCAAAATTTTTCGTGTCCTTCTACATGGTTTTAGTATGTTTAAGATTTTCTCAACCTTTTATAACTTTGAATACATCCAGTATAATGTAAGGTGTGAATTAAAGAAAGAAGAAAAGGTGACTGTTATGCCCTCGGTGATAGTCAATTTCAAAGGCAAGTTGACTGTCCTCCAGAGTGCCCAGATATTTGATTAAACATAATTTTCGAGTGTGCCTAAGACAGCATTTCTGTAAGAGATTAGACTATTAGCAATATTAGCATATGAGCAGTTAGTCTGTATTGATAGAAGATTATCCTCAGTCTAGGTTCTAGGTATGCATCACCCAATCCACTAAAGTCCTGATTAGAGCAAAAATGCAGAAGGAGGAAAAACTTGCTCTCTCTGCCTTCCTGCTTGAGTTGTTGCCCATAGGCCGGGACTTACAACACTGATAATCTGATTATCACACCTTTGGTCTCAAACTCAAACTATCCTACCCCCTTTCCTGGGTTTCAAGCTTACAAAATCTTGTGAGTCATTTCATTATTCATTATACAATGTATTACATGTAATATATGGTGTAAGGCATTTACATACACATATATAAATTATATAATATCTATATCTATGTTTTATATATTTTCCTATTGGTTCTTTTTCTTTGGAGAATCCTAATACCACCCTCCAAGCATGATCATGGGTTTTAATCAAACTCCTTGTTTCATGAATACTTAACTTTTTCTGGAAGATTTTCACAGAAGCAACATGACAAAGACATTTAAATACATCATGTCAAGCATGCAGACCTCTTGCTGAATGTGATACCTCTGCTTGGCCATTACTTTTTTGTTCTACTTGTCTTTTGATCATCACTATTTGGAATAGCTTGGGAATGTTTAACCACAAGAGAAGTCTTATTGTCACTACAGGAGACAGAAATCAACATATTATATTCTGCATCATGAAGACTTTAACTCCATCTCAGTCACTGACCTCAAGCCACTGTCATCCTGCAGCTGTTTCCAGAGACCTCCAGAGACCTGGAAGCCGAAAGTGGTATGTCAAAGCTGAAGATCTGAACTATAAATAATTAGGATATAACAGAAGTGTGAGCAAAAATCCTCACTGTAATAATGAACTCTTGGCGCCTGATGCCCATCTTTCACAGGGCCCAGTCCTCCTGGCTCTTTGAACCATCACGGCATCCCCAACAGAGGCCAGCTGCTGCTCTGCTGAAGTGTCCTGGTGATTACTCTCTCCCAAATGACTTTAAACAAAGGGCCATGCAAAAGCCTCTAAATTATGATAATACCTCAGGTTAACTTGAATTGGATTTGGTTAAACAAGGCCAAAAAACTTTTCTCCAACTTTCCAAAAAGTAGAGTCTTCACTTCCTTTTATAGTATTTACTATTTTTTCTTGCATGATACTAAAAGTTACAAAGCCTCCCTCAGACAGAATGTATACTGTGTAACAGAGCCCCGTAGCTTCAAAAATGGGAAAAGTCCCAGAAGTAAAATACTCAAAGGTATGATGTAAGTGAAATTCAAATGTATAACTTGAAATTATGATAGCTGCATTTTTTTAACTTCTTTGGTAAAAATAGGCAAGTAATGGTAAATAACATGACCATAACAGTTTACATTTATAAAGTGCTTCCTTGTATTTGGCATATTTATTTTATTTATTGTTTATAACATTTTTGTGGGATGCTATTACCAGCTCTGATCCATAAGTAGACTCTGCTCAGGAAAATTAAGGTAAATTGTTTAGGGTATCAAAGTGTGATGGTTAATTTTGTTTGTTACTAGATTTGACCATTGGGCAGGCAGATCTTCAGTCAAATATTCTTGGTGCTTCTGTCAGGATATTTTTGGATGAGATTAATATTTGAAAGGGTAAAATTAGTAAAGCGTAGCATTCTCTCTGGTGTTGGTGGGCCTCATCCAATAAGCAATAGAACAAAAAGGCTGACTATTCCCCGAGTAAAGAACAATTCCTGCTATCTAATGGCCTTAATCTTGGACATTACTTTGATTTTTTTACCCTGTCAAACTGTAGCATCCAATTTTTCTGCATCCCAAGCCTGCTGGTCTTCCCACTAGGACTATTCCCCGAGCTCCCTTGGTTCCTCAGACAGCCTAAATTAGCCAACAGGCCTTGGGGCTTATCTGTTTCCATAATGTATGAGCCAATTCCCTACACAGGTGCCATGGTTCTGCTTGGCACCATCCTTCCCTAAGGATTAGAGGAGGACCCTAAATAGACCTGCTTTCCAGAGTCAAGACAGCTCCTCCTTAACCCCCCAAAATCCCCTTAGCCTGTCTGTTCCCCACCTTCCATCTAAGCCAGGCAGACCAGGGCAACATCTAATAATCACTATACTATGTACCCATTCGTGTAGCAACAACCTTGGTGTCTCACCACCACCATCTGTGAAATGGATAACCATAGTCATTAGTGAGATGCCAAGGGACAGAGACAGAGCATAGTCTTACCGGAAACTATTTTTTATGGATTTTGTACGAGACAATTTTGGATGCAAACATATTTCTTCCAGTCAGTTAATGGATGATAGTAACGGATCACGTGCTACACCAGTTCAGGATGATAATATTCTAATGCATCTTCCAAATACTAAAGAAATAAAATGGAGATGGTTTTGGTTGTGTTTCTCTGGAGAACCTGACTAATTCACAAATACTAAAAGTAGGTATTAGAACTTAGACTCAGCCTCAGGTCTTTTGGTCAGAATCTGTGATGACCCAACACATCAGTTTCTTCTGAACCATGGCTTCCTCTGCCATTAAGATGCACAAGATTTCTCACAGGTTCTCATGCAAGGGGCGGAAGTAAGAAAGGGATACAGGAAGGAAGCAAAGAAAGCAGCACAACTTACTTTTGCTATTTTCTATTATGAATCATGCCTGGCTTTTCACAGACAACATAATTTCAGGTGTTCCCACTTAGTTTGTCTACATTTGCATTGTATAATTAACAATGCTTAATTTGCTCTAGACTGTAGAGATTCCAAGTTACTAAAACAATCAGACATTTATGGTAGTAGATCAGATAAGTTGAAAATTCAACAGGCAGAATTTTCTGGTCATTCCTTTGTTTAACCCTTGTTTATTCTATAGATTTGGTCTGATAAATCACCTGGCAAGAGAGTTCTTCTCAGATATTGTTTTTTTTTTTTTTTTTTTGAGACACGGTCTTGCTTTATTGCTCACTCTGGAATACAGCAATGGGTCTAGTTGTTTATGAATAAAGAGGGGAGATCCCTTCCAAGGCTGTCTCAGGACCTTTAATTCAAAATACACTTTATACCAAAGAGTCGAATTTGAGACAAAATTTCCTGAGCTCCTTCACAACTAAAAACTACAAGTGACACTGTTGATCAGAATAGGTTTAAAAGGATCCAACTATATGCTTACTATAGAGGTCATGCTTTGTATTCAAAGATATTTCACATAAACAACAACTGTAAGAAAGTTGAAACGGCCATACAAAATTTCAGACAAGAATAAAAGAATGTTACTAAGAGTCATATTTTATAGAGACAAAAGTCTAATCTTTTAGATAATAACAATTATACACCTATAAATCATGGCTCCCTGAAAATGAAAAAGAATATGGGAACAGAGGAAGGAGGGATAGAAAAGAGGGTGGAAGGAAGGAAGGAATATTTGAATTTAATAGGGACTTGAACACTTTCCATATGGATGAAACAACTAAGCAAAAGATGATCATTGTAGCAGAAAACTTGAACAGCACTATCGGCCAACTAAATTGAACAGACATCTATGGAACACACCACCCAGTAACAGCAGGATACACGTTTTTCTCAAGGGTACTTTGTACGTTCTCCAAGATAGTGTATGAAGACATTAAACAAATCAAAAGAAATTTTACAAGGTTGAAATCATACCAAACATTTCCTTTGATTACAGTATACTACAAATAGAAATCATTAACAATAAACTCACAAATGATGATACGAAACATGCTCCTAAATAACCAAAATAGATAACTTATAAGTCAAAGAAGGAATCAAAAGGAAAATTAAACAATAATTTGAGATTAAAATGAAGATACAATATATCAAAACATAATAAATACAGGTAAAGCAGTGCTTGATAGAAAATGTATAGTTCTAAGCACCTGTATTAAAAGGAAGAAATAAAAAAAAAAAAGAAAAAGGAAGAAATATCTCTAATTAGTAACCTGGAATTCCACTTTAAGAGATTGGAAAAGTAAGAGCAAACTAAGCCTGAATCAAGAACAAAAAAACAAATAATAAAAATCAGAGTGAAAACTAGTAAATAAAGAACAGAAAACTGACAGAGAAAATCAAGAAAGGCAAGAGTGAGCTATTTAAGAAATTAACAAAATATACAAATATTTAATTACATTGACAGAGAGAACATTAAAGTTACTAGAATTAGAAAAGAAATAGAGACATTAACTTAGATAAATATGTATTTATAAGTTCAGTTTTATATTTATATATCAAATGTAAATTAATGAATATGTGTATGTTATGAACAATTATATGCCAATAAATTAGGTAACAAATAAAATGAATATATTCCTAGAAAGACACAAATTACCAAATTGACTCAAGAAGAAATAAATAATTAGCAAGACCCAGGCAAACAAGAAGATCAGACTAGTAATAAAAGAATTTATATCAGATGGCTTTACTGGTTGATTCTACTAACCATTAAAAAAAACTGATACAAATGCTTCCTACTTTATTCTTAAAAATAAAAGAGAAAACATTTCCTAGCTTGTTCTATGAGTTTGGCATTAACCATGATACCAAAGCAAAACAAAATCCAGACCAACATCTCTTAAGACTATAAATATAAATAAGCCCTTTAAAAATACTAGCAAACTGATTGAAGTAACATTAAAAGAATTATACACTATGACCACACAGGATTTATTCTCAGAATGCAAGAAAAACAGAATATGAAAATCTATCAGTACAACGTCTGTGCCACATTAATGGAATGAAGGTTAAAAAATAATAATCATCCCAATTTATGCAGAAATAGGACTTGAAAACCCAATATTCTTTCATAATAAAAACTCTCAACAAACTAGGAATAGACGAGAACTTCCTTAGCCTGATAAAAGGCATCTACAAAACCCCACAGCTAACAACATACTTTATAGTGAAATACTGAATGCCTTGTCTCTAAGACCAGTAACAAAAACAGGATATCTACTGTCACCACTTCTATTTGTCATTGTAGTAGAAGTTTGAGCAATGGACACTTGATGAGAAAGTGAAATAAAAACTATCTATACTGAAAAAGAAGATGTAAAAGGAGACTTACTCACAAATGCCATGTTCTTATTTATAGAAAATCTTTAATAATCTACTTTTTAGTTTTTTAACATTTAAAACTAGTAAATTTGTTCCATGGAGTCACAGAAAACAAGATTTTAAAATCATCTGTATTGTGAACCATATTGAAAAATCCAAAATAATTCCACATGCAATTTGACATCAAATGTCAATTCTTTAGAATAAATTTATCAAAAAATTAAAAGTGTTATTCTCTACCCTAAAAATAACAAACGTTGCTAAAAGAAATTGAATTGTTCTAGATATATAGAACAGATAGATCTGTTGTCGAGAATCAAAAGACCTTCCCTTCCCAATCCCTCACTGTGTACTAGGCCATTAATTGTTCTCATATCAGAATTGAGTACATAGGATTCTTGCTTCTCCATTCTTGTGATGCCAGACTAATAATATGTTCCACTTCCAACCAGGTTAATGCAAAAAATGAAAGTATCCATCTTTTTTAATGGCTGGCTGAATAGTATTCCATGGAATATATATACCATAGCTTGTTAATCCATTCCTGGGTTGGTGGACATTTAGGCTGTTTCCACATTTTGGCACTTATAAATTGAGTTGTGATAAAAAGTCTAGTGCAAGTGTCCTTATGATAAAAGAATTTTTTTTCTTTTGTGTAGATGCCCAATAATGAGATTGCAGGATCAAATGGGAGGTCTAGCTTGAGTTCTCTGAAGGTTCTCGATACTTCCTTCCAAAAAGGTTATATTAGTTTGCAGTCCCACCAGCAGTGTAAAAGTGTTCCTTTCTCTCCACATCCACGCCAACATCAGCAGTTTTGAGATTTTGTGATGTGGGCCATTCTAGTTGGAGTTAGAAGATATCTCAGGGTGGTTTTGATTTGCATTTCTCTAATAATTAAGGACAATGAGCATTTTTTTCATATGTTTGTTAGCCATTCGTCTGTATTCTTCAGAGAGCAAAGAGGGAAGGAGGGAACAGATGGGCGGTCACAGTGTGTGACACACCTTTCAGGGGTGGGACACAATTATAAGAGAGACTTTACCTAACAAATGCAATCACTGTAACCTGGTTCTTTGTACCCTCAATGAATCCCCATCAATAATAAAAAAAAAAGAATCAAAAGACCTAATATAGTTCAGAGGGAGATACTCACCCAGCTGAGTTCTTTGTAGAAATGGACAAGTAGGTTCTAAATTTATATGGAAATTTAAGGAAACCAAGATAGTCAAAACAATCTTAAAAAGTAGAACAACCTTGGAGTACTTACACTTCCCAAACAATGTGGTTCTAGCACCAGGATAGACATATGAATCAACAAAATAAAATTTAGGGTCCAGTAATATATGCTGTACATATATGGATAATTATTTTTTATTATTATTGAAACAAGGTCTCATTCTGTTGCCTGGGTTAGAGTGCATTGCATCATAGCTTACTACAACCGCAAACTCTTGAGCTAAAATGAGATCCTGATCCTCCTGCCTTGGAGACCTCCTTGCTTATGCTGGTCTCACACTCCTGGCCTCAAGCAATTCTCCCATGTTGGCCTCCCAAAGTGCTGGGATTATAGGCATTAGCCACTACATCCAGCCTATGATCAATTGATTTTTGGCAAGGGTGACAAGATCATTTAATTAAGAAAAAATTGTCTTGACAACAAAAGATACTGGAACTACTGAATATAGGCATGAAAAAGAATGAAACTGGAGCCTTATTTCATTTCATATATAAAATTAACAAAATTAATCAAAGAACAAAATGTAAGAGCTAAAACTGTAAACCTCTTAGGAGAAATTTACTCTAGGATTAAATCTTTATGATCTTCGATTTTGTAGTAGTTTTTAGATTTAACATCAAAACCATGAGCTACAACAACAACAACACATAAGTAGGTAAATTTGACTTCGTCAAAATGAGCATGAGGAGCGGTATCGACAGACTTTCCAGATGATGCACAGTGGGCAATAAACACGCGATTACGTGCTCAGCATCATTAGCCATCAAGGAAGCTGCAAATCAAAACCATGAGAAAATGCCACTTCATGCCTTTAGGACAACTATACTCAAAAATAAAGTCAATAAAAATATTAGTAAAGATACAGAGAAATTGGAACTCTCTTAAAGCACTGGGAGGAACATAAAAATTGTACAGATACTTTGAAAAACAGCCTGGAAGTTCCTCACGAAGTTAAACATAAAATTATCATTTAACTCAGCAATTGCACTCCTCACTGAAAATAAAAACATGTATTCATGAACAACTCCTATATAAATGTTCATAGCAGCATTATTCATAACAATAAAAAATGGAAAACAAATGTCAAACACCTGATTGATGGATAAATGCATTACAGTTTCATATAATCATATAATGGAATATTGTTCAGCCATAAAAATGTGCAATATTCACACATACTACAACATGATAAACTTGGAAAACATGATACTACACAAATAAGACAGGTATGAAAGATGTCACACGACTTCACTTCATTCACATGCATATGAAAATCCTAAATACGTAAATTTATAGAGACAGTAGCTTAGCAGTTGTCTAAGACTTCATAATATCTGAGTGACAGATAAAGGGTATAGGCTTCCATTCTGAGGGGACAAAAATGCTCTAAATTGTGGTAATGATTATAGAACTTTGTGAATATACTAAAAACCATTGCAATGTACACTTCAAATGGGCAAATTATGTTGTATGAATTATCACGATAAACCTTTGTTCATAGTGACTTTCAGAATCAATATGGTGGTCTATTTGGTTCATGTTTTTGATACCTACCTGCTCTTAATTTCCTACCAGACAGAGGAAAGATTCTCTATCACCAATGAGAATCGGAGAGAGATGCCACTCACTAGATACCGCACAAGACAAGTGTGTGAATGACATGGAGCACTGGCCTTCGAGAAGACACATCTGTGTAGGTATAGATAAACCAGGATGGGGAAGCGGCCAGGGAAGAAGAAAGACCCACACTTGTCTACATCCTGGCTGTGTGATGATATGTGGTTGGAATAGAGTTTAGGAGAGTGACAGATGAGAGATGTTAGAGAAGAATTCAGGGAAGTGAATGTGAGTCTGTACATATAGGTGGTATGTTATAGCATGTTTATATGATATGCAATATAATAGACAGCAAGGTGTACTCAGAATTGCTTCTTCTAACTATAATTTTGTTATTGTAGTTATAGGGTCATCTCTGTAGGGGTCTAGTGATTTAATACCTTAGGATAGATTTTCCTTCAAAAGAGATCTCCACACTTCCTCTATTTGTAAATAGACTCCTGTTTTCCTACTAACCCCACAGTCCTTTAATCATCCTCTAAAATTCCTACACCCCATTCTTTTCCCATAATGAACCTTGGCCACTTCTAAATAAGCTTCTGGAGGTCCCTAGTTCCCAAGCGAATGTGAATCTGACTTAGTCTCAGAGAATACACAGGTGTGTATGTATTTGCGCACTCAGATTCAGTTCACATTGTGTGTATATACACTCACACACAAACAGTACAGCTGACAGCTCTTCCCCTTGACTAATATATGATTTTTATTTCAGGCTATATGCTTGAATAGAATGACCTACCCCTGAAAGTAATAATAAGAATTCTATAGCTTGATTTTCTGTTTTGTGAATTCTTTTGGTATATTTCATTAAAATACCATATTATCATTATGTATTACACAATACAGAATTAAAAGTATTTTGTTCCTGATAGAATAATATTAAAGGCAGTAAAAATTAAATAGGTTCTTACTGGTCTGAATCATAAAGAATTTTAGCTTATCAAATGGCATAGATTATTAACATCCAAACTGTATTGTCTTTAAAAATCCACTGAAATAGTTTGTAAACTTAAAGCACTTCATACACAGACCATACACAGAGATTAGAATTAGAATTATTTTACTTTGGTTTATTAATTATTTTTATATGTGGAAACATATTCAGATGTGTTTTTTAGAAATAACATGTGGAGTGTTTTGTGCTTAACTGTATGGATCTTCATGGTATCTGAGGTTTCAGGTATGATTTTTTTAAATGGCAGTGTCTACTATTTAAAATCATGGTTCTGGCATGCTTTCAAGAATTGTAATGGAATAGTTCATATAGTGATTAATTTCAATTTGTAGAGAGGAAAGAAACAAAGTAAAATTAAAGCCATTCATTTAGTTCACAAATGATTTTGTTGCAAAGGTCTCTACATGATCATTTATTTTAAAAATGGCCATACACTCCCCCATTCTTATTTTTTAATTTCTTGCTCTGATCATTCATTATGCTCTTTTCTGCCCTCTGAGAAAGTAGTTGCCTTATTTTGAAGAAACATCCCCAACCCCAGATCTCACCTCCTCCACAGAGTATTTCTGAAGCAACTGGCTGTCCAAACAAATACCTGATTATACTTGTAAAACATTATCATCTAACACAAAACACTTCCTTAGGCTACATGTGTGATAAGTTCAGGAGGGAATATGGTGTAATTGCTTGGGAATTTCAGCATGGTTGCTGATTTATTCATGTGATGGCATGTTCCAGTTCAAATATTGTTTTGAAAATTTTAATTTTTATTCCTTCAACTTTAAAGGAAAATTTGAAAAGATTTAAAAAAAAAAAAACCTAAAAATCTGGATATGTTTTGTTTACCCCTAAAAGGCTATTTAACAAAATCTAATGATTCAAAAAACTTGGCAAAATTTATAATCTTTAGATAATAACTGCACATAGAATAATTGTATTAGCCCTTGAGGATGCCAATATCCTACTAATAAGGAGACAATAGAGCAGGTATGGTTCACTTTGTTACAAGAAAGTGTATATTTATTTCTACCAAAAACATGCTTCAAGCCAAGACCAAAATTGCATAGGCATCAATTCATAGAAAGGATTTATTTCAGTCCTCACTTTTATTCTTTATGGAAGACAAATTTAAAAAATCTGATTTTATGAGCATTTGAATACTTTATAGTATAAATTAGCAATAAAACATTTTGCTATAATATTCCATTTAAAAGATATGAGGCTTTGTATAATCATCCATCCATTGCCCTGAAAGAGAAAATATCCCTTCATTTTCCTGATTTTTCCTTTGATTAAATTTGTTTTCTACTCATAAGCAGGACCTCTCACATGCGGCCCTAACTTTAGAAGAGATTTTAGGAACAAAATCTCTAACTAGGAGTTTGCCTGTGCTCATGGGCATTATATAGTGACAATATAACCTTATAAACCCATGATTCCAATTTACCTGTTTTTACCTGATGTCTACTGATGTCTTGGATGTCTTGAGGTTGCATTTATTTAACCACAGATACATATCCTCTTTCTAGTTATCTATCATCTATCTCTATTTATCTAGGCTTTTAAAAAAAATATTATCTTTTGGTCTTTAATGAGTAAACACTCTATAATAATAATTTTAAAAAACTAATTCTGTAATTCTGCGCCAATATGAGAGACTCTGGCCACAGGACACACAAAATCAAAAAAGCCTTGATTAATTGGTCCTGAGGCGATCAGATTACAGTTGGCTTTATACATTTCAGGGAGATGAGAGTTACAGGCGAAGACATAAAACAATATGATACATGAAAGTTTAACATTTGTTGGGCCCCTGAAGGCAGGATATCTTGAAGCTGGGTACTTTCAAGTTGATGGGGTTTAAGAAGTTGTCTGTGTTCTCAGTTCTTATTGTGCTCTTGGTCAAAGAATGACCAGACACCCCATAGTAAGGCAAGTGTGAAACAAAGTTTATCATGGGAGAGAAAAATAGGTTGATAGTGCTAGAGCAAGATATAGATTTATAGGGCAAGATATCTTGCCTAGACACAAATGGGTCCCTTGTCCTGACAAAAAAAAACAAAAAAAGCTTTATTTATAGTCTCCAGTCCTGTTTTATACTGGCTCGGATTGGGCCCACCTGGTTGTGATTAAGAGATCACCTTGGAACCACAGAATTTTACTGAGCATGTGGACCTTCCATGAACCTCGGGGAGTATCCATCTGGGAGTGTGAACCACGATGTACATTTAAGCTGAAGACATGATCATTAGCCTGTTCTAGGTCACCCTCCAGACCCCATCCTACCTATGCTGCTTGGCCCACAAGCTAGAAAAGCTGTGCACTCTTTTGCAGTTAGTACACTAAATTCTGGTTAGCAAATTGATAGGGCCTGCCCTCCTCCTCCAGGTGTGGGAGTCATTGAGACAGGATTAAGCAGGTGAGGTGCCAAGATGAAGGGACTGGAGGTCCACCCTTGTCTTTTTCCCTGGGAGAGCCTGAATCTAAAATATGAACAAAGACATATGTGGATTTGGAGATTCTTCAATTGAAAAATAGTAGAGAAAGTTAAGGTTTGTCTAAAATTTTATAACTTACAGGAAAAAAATGCCTAAATTAAGAGGGGGGAAAAACAAAAATAAAACAAAACAACTAGGTTTTGATTTACCTTTTGCCAGGCATGGCTTTACATTTGGTTTATAATTTGGTATCTTATTGCCACAAAGAGTCTTTTTACCAGTCTTATGATATTGATCTCTACTTCAATATTAATAATATCTATTGTCTAAACTCCAATAGGTAGAGGGTATAATGAGGCATAGCTAAGCTCCTGTCCCTCGTGGCATTGAATACAGCTTTAGGGTTTTTCTGGGGTCCCTTGGCTAAGAGGGAGATTATTCCATTGGTGAGTGTTCTTTGGATTATATTTTTAGTTTCTGTTTAAGCAGATTGGGAACAAATCTGCCAATCTCAAAAATAAGACATTCTGTAGCTCATGCATAACTTGGCTAGCCTCTTAAGCTCCTCAACATATCAGAATTTCTATTAGGCCACTGATTGACTTCTAAACTTTTCTCGTTGAATTTATTAACTGCCACCAAGGACAAGATGATATCTAGTCTATGGTGTTGTGATTTCTATAACTAGATTTGAATTTTATTTATTCATTTTTAGTCACCAGGCTAGTAAAAAAAACAAATAGGCGAATAAGATACCTTTGTGCTTTTTGGAATTTAGAATCTAGGATGGAGAAAAAGATATCCAATTGTACTACAATGTGAAATACTTCACCGTAGTAGCTATATACTATCTGACAGAAAAATCCTATACTGTGTTTACTAGCCATGACCATAACAAATTATATTATATGCAAATATATTAAAACAGAATAAGAACTTAATTAATATCAATGGTTACCACAGTTATAGAAAATCTTAATGGAAAATAAAATCCCAAAATTATGGGGAAATAAGGGTAGATTAATATAATGTGAAGATTAAGGCCTTTGGTTCCCTAGAAGTCACTGAAAACCACTGTAATAAAGGAGATAGATTAACAGGAGAAAAGGCAGGCAAATTTATTCAATGTGTATACATAAGCCTTCAGAAAGAAGACTCTCACCCCACAATAGAGTATAGAAGCTTAGATACTGAGGACTGAATACTTGTTTTGTTTTTTTTTTTTAAATTCTACCCAAATTTCATTCTAAGGGACCTGGGGAATCATGCCCTAGAGACCATAAAAACTTGTTACATGGGTTTTCCTTATTAACCTGATATATATGACCTATTTTCCCATCTGACTCTGGTATAGCCTCACCTGACAGGTGGCAGACTACCTCACCTTCACTCAACCATTCCTTTCATTTTTGGAAACAATTTCCAACTAATGATCTCTAAAATCTGCCTATGACTTATAAACTGCTAATACTAGAATTTTTCTGCCTGGTCCTTGGTCTCAGGTAGGAATTGAAAAATGTATTCACAGACTGCAAGTAAGCAAAAGCAAGAGAATTTATTGAGAAGAAAGGAAAGAGGAAAGCTTCTGCCACAGTGGATGGGGCCAAAGCGGGCTGCCATAGGAACTCCTGTGCTTTGGGCCTTATATAGTTTTTCATATAGTCTTTTATCTTAATTGGCTCTTTCTATATACAAACTAAGGATTCTATGCTTTACCAGGCACCATACTTGCCCCTGACGTACACAATACAGGAATGCATAGCTTCCAGGTGACCCCTCACGCATTTCCATGGAGCAATAACGTTTACGGTGCACGGTTCCATTTCCCCTCCCCAGGACTGTGCATGCTGATTGCACAAGTTGTGAGGCTGCTGTCCTCCTGTTGTTCCATCTCAACGGGGACATGTTCCAGTTCCTCCTTTTTGCCTGTGCTGCACAGGTCCCCCGTCACCGCCACTTCAAGATGCCCTTTTTGGACCAAACCAAAGTATGCTTTCTATGTACGGATTTGTGATTTTACCCCCAGTGCCTATCTCCCTGATACATATAATGTAAAACCAACCTATAACCAACCCATAACCAATCTATAACCTGGCTGCCTCAGGGACATTCTCCCAGGGCTTCTTGAGACTGTGTTCCACAGGCAAAGATCACTCCTATTGACTTAGAATAAACTTCTTTAAGTATTTTGGCAGAGTTTGGCTTTTCTATGTCAATACCATCTTAAGATTATAGAAGAGTGCAGACTCAGAGCACAGCCAAATTAAACTTTAAAAAGGTATAGTGGTAAAGCAGATTACAGGGATAAGATGGGATATAGGAGGGAGAAAGAAAGAGGATTGGCTAGCAAAGATAATTTGGTTGCTCAGGTGAAGCCTCACAGGTAGCAGCCCTTGGGTAGAATAGATAGTAAAGGTTTCTTTACATGTTTTTTAATTAAATCATAATTGAGTACATTAATGCATTTATGGGGTACAATGTGCTGATTTTAGATACAATTTGGAATGCTTACATCACACTGGTTAACATAACCTTCACTTCACTTACTTATTTGTTGTGTTAAGACATTTATACTTTACTCTTAATAGTTTTGACATGTATTTTAAAGGTGTCAGATTCTCAGTTAATCTTGCCTAGATTTGGACAAAGGAGGGGCTGGCTGTATTAATATAGATTCTTCACATCTGTAGATGCAAATCTCCCTCACACAACACAGCTTAATGGGGACACTTCAAAAATGTCAAAGAAATATATTTGAGGTAAAATACTTTGATTTCCTTCATTACAATGTTGGGGTGGTTTCAGCCTGAGAAGACAGAACCTCTTTCTTTCTTGAGACAGGATTTTGAGATGTGTGATGATAGCAGCCCTTACAAAAATGTTAAAATATAATCTGATTCAGATAATTAAAAAGTCATTTAAAAACTAATGAAGGCACACATGTATGACATAAAAGCCAAACCAGAAGAAGAGAAGGGGTCAACAAGGCCAGGAGTTAATCGGTGAGCATTTTATTAATAAAAGAGCAAGTAAAAATGCCAAAGCTGACAGCTTAGAATCAAGTACGTGTAGCAATTAGAAGTCTATCCTTGGACCTTAGGTCAGAAATCATAACAAAATAGTGGGGATAGAAATTAGTTTGTAAAGTGCTGATGAAGTGAATGAATGGGAGTTGAAAATATGATGATAGATGATTTTATGACACTTTCAAAAAGCCCGTCAATAAAGAGAAAGAAAGATGAAACATAGTGATTCTTTATATTGAATAATTTTATAAATACTTCTGTCTTAATGTGATCAGGATAGCTTCAATGGCTTGCATATTTGGGATTCTTTCCTCTTTGTTTATTCAGTCTACCTGATGGATTCCAAATTTGCTTGGTGAAGAGAGACAAACCTCTCAAGAGGCATATGTTTACTTCACATGGGTTTCATAAGGACCACCTGCTAAGCTCCAAGTTCACCACAGGCAATTTGGCAATATCATGTTGGTAAAATGACTCATTGTAGAACTCAGATGTTCCACCGTCCAATGAGAAGTGATTGACAGTAAAAAGACCAAGTTAAAGGCACAAATAATGTATGGAGAAGTGGGATATTGGAGAGACATAGCAACTAGCAAAAGGGAAGAGGAAAATAAAGAGATTATATGGGGAGTCCAGGGAGATGGAATCTCTGTTATGGGGAGTCCGGGGAGATGGAATCTCTGCCCATGCAGGTGTATGCCTTGGAAGTCTCAGGGACTTGTAGGTGTGCTGCTATTTTGAGAGCTTCAAGGTAATGTATAAATGAGAAGTGTGTTAGTCAGAGTCACCAAATCATTATCTTTTTGTCTTTGGTTATGTATTGTCTAGTCACCATAAATCAACATTAGAAAAAAACACTGCATCACTCTCATCCAAGAAGTATTTTAAAAGTTTTATCTCAGAAAGCAATTTTTTCTCATTTTTCATATTGCCCTGTGGCTCACATTTCCAGTATCAATTTTATATATTTCTGTTACTCCATTCCAAATTCTTTTGCTAAATAATAATTAAGCTGATTTAACTATTTAATCCATTACTATGTATTAAAATTTGGTTGGAATATGACAATGTAATGTGCACATATAGCTGCAAGCAAGGAGATTGACTGAAAAATGCTAGAGTTAAGAATGACAAACCAGAGTTAGCATTCTATTTATTCGTAACTAGATACTTATCAGTAGGACACTGCTTTATAAGCTACTTCTTTACAAAGGAAAGATGTGCCTGCTTTGCTCTAGTTAAAAATTACAGCACAGCATTGGTTCTCAACAAACTTGCAAATAGAACAAAATTACCTCCTTAAAATCATCTGCTCATTTTATATTATATAGTAGAGAGGATAAATTTAAGTCTTAATTAAAGAATTATGCATTTTTGAGTTCCTAAAGTACCATTCTTTAGCACTTGTTGGTGAAGTTTCTCAACCATATATTTCCTGCATCCATCTTTAAATATTCTAGAAAAAAATTATTTCTGGGTTAAAGAAGTTAATATATAAATCAATTATTTTTTCCAGAATATATACGTATTTTGCTTAAATATCTATCTAAGGGTGCTAGTAATTTAATGTTCTACTAATAATCGTACTAGTCACAGCAGGGCAACTGTGGGGCAAATGATCCCCCAAATCTCTGGGGCTGATGCAATATAGTTTTATTTCTCATTTATGTAAATTTCCACAGGTTTGGTCTTTGTCAGATGGTTCTTATGGACAACCTTTTCCCAAGCTGCAACTGAGGAAGACTGTACCTTGTGATCTGCCGTTTCGGTGGGCCTTGGAGAGAAGAGAGAGCATATGTCGAAGATTGCTTTTTGCTCACCTCTGGGAGCAGCACACAGTTCTGCTACACACATTTCACCAGCCAACATTGTGTCTCACGGTCCCACTCATAAGCACAGAATCTGAGTCTGAACATTTAGGTATGTTCAGGTAGCAGAAACATAACAGATATTAATAAAACTTCTACTGCAGTAAGAAAACATTACTTTTTTAAATCAACCTTTAATAAATGTAAACTCAATTGAGATGTATGATCAATGTAAAATTTTTTAATTTTTAAAATTTATTATCATCTCCATTACCTGGTGAAGAACATAGGGTGAAATAATTTAGCTACAGTAAAACAGACATTAAATTTAGACTTAATTTTTTAATCAAGCAAGACCCACACTGTGTAGTCTAGGTCACTGTGTTTAAGGTCTGATAGTAAAATACTGGAGATTACTAAGGTAAATGTAGACATTTTGGCTACCAGGAAAACTTATATAATTCATACTTACATATAATTTATTATACCTTAAGATTATATAGGAAAAGATAGTCAGGTCCAATATATGTTAAGATTTTATAATATAAGATAATGGAGAATTCAAATACTTTTTAAGTTTTCTTAAAGACAAAATTGATCTATATTGCTACTCAAATTTATCTTTTTTAGACTTCTTTTGATAAAATTAGATTCGAGTTAAACAGTCTAAAAGAATATTGAATCAAACATTTCTTTTTAAAATTTTTTTTGTATTTATTTAATCAATAAACATCCAGAATATACTGTTCTCACAAGATAAACTTCTCTCTCATCATGTATCATTATTTAATCAAACTTCCGATATTAGAATTGCCTTGCTGCAAATCTTTCATAGTGAGTTATTATTATACCTGTGCTGTTTTTCCCTTCTGCCCACAAACCTGTCAAAATGCAAATTGCTTTCCCTGACCAAAAGTACAGCAGGAGCACAGCCTGGCTCCTTTTTACACAAAACCACCAACAGATTTGTTAACAGCTGTTCTTAGGGTCTATGCGCGTAATGGAAATTTCAGAACCTTGCAGGGCCCACGTTTCTCCCACTGCAGCTCAGGAATCATTTAACAGTAGGTGACACTTTTGGCAATGTATAATTAAAGGGCTTGTTTTAGCAAAATTGCACCCTGTGTAACACATAATAAAAGGGGGGGGGGAGGTAACAAGCCTGGGTGTACAATTCAGACAGTGGCAGAGAATGAGCACAGTTGGGAGCTTGACTATTTTGGCTGTAATTCCTGAGGTCATAGTAAGGAAAGCAAATCACTATGTTTCTGCATTATTCAGGTGACAAATACATCTATAAGACAATTTAAAATATTTTTTCCTTCCTTATTTGGATAATTGAGATAAGTAAATATTATAAACAATTATAAATTTGTCAATATGAAGAAAGAGAGGTCGTCATTTAATTTGAGTGCCAGCATCAGCTTTCCAAGGCTATTGATATTGGATTTATAAGAGGACAAAAGATGGAGAGTTTAAGTGAATCTGACTTGCTTTATTTTGAACATATGTGCATTGATTTAGATTCATAAATTATCTTTAAAACAGAATAGTCAAGGATGAATGGGACTTGCATATTTGATTATATTTCCTTCAGAACCTCTTTCATCTTCCCCATTTGCTAATACTAAGCAAAGGCAATCTTGTAATGTAGAAAACTTAATTTGAAAGTAAATGAAAAGTTAAGCGAGAACAAATACACTCTGTTTCTGACACTTATACCTCCTATCACTCATTAAAAGCATAACATGATAAATTTGTTTCATATCATTGCCTCTATCCTTACCTGTATTTTCTTTTGAACATCTACATAATTATCATTGCCTGTTTCTGAAATGTATATCAATAAAATCACACCACATGTACACATTTGAGGTTATCATTATGTTAGTGAGATTTATTGATGCTGTCACACATAAGTGTTAATTCATTTTTGATATAAAGGATTCTCTATCGTGAATGCATCATATTGTATTTAATATTAATGAATGTTTTAACTTTTATAAATAATGCTGATAAAGATTATTTTACATGTATTTTGACGAACATGTATAGGCACTGTTTTAGGTGTGCACATAAATGTAGAATTGCTACTTTATAAAATAAGTATGGTTAGCTTCAGTAATTACTGCCAGCTTTCCAAAGGGATCGTTCCAAGTTACACTCCTACCATCAATATATGACATTTCCATTTCCTCACCAACATTTAGAAATGTCAATGTTTTATTATATTTTAGTCATCCCAATAAGTATATAATGATATTTCACTTTGTTTTAATCTTTGTTTTCCTAAGGATGAATGAGGTCAAGCATCTTTCCGAATGCTTATGCATTGTTTGGATGGCCTTTATTCGAAATGCCTACAAAAACCTTTAGTCTATCTTTTTATTAGGTTGTCTATTTTAATATTGTTGACTGAAAATACATTTTTCATATTTTCAGTATTTGTAATTTGTAATGTGTACACACACACACATTTAATATAATCTTTTCCTCATGGCTTGACTTTTCAAATCCTTGGTTATGTCTCTTGAGATACAGAATTTCCATTAACTAATTCTTATAAAGACCATTTGTCAGTTTTTCCTTTTCTGGTTAAGTTTTTCACATGTCAATAATCAAGTGATTGTATATGTATAACTGTGCCTCTATTAGCTTTATTCCTAGATATTGAATGTCTTTATATCTTTGTAAATAGTATCACTTAACTTTTTTTCAATTTATTGCTGGTAGATCTCTAATTTGTGTTTCATCTTTTTCTCTTTGAAAATTCTCATAAGGTATTACTTGATATTACTAAGAATTAGAAAAATTAGACTTTAAAATTTGTGGATATTTCCATTTTGTGTTTTCTACTACTTTAATTTTTGCTCTTTTTAAAGAGTTTCTAAGTTCTATGTTCATTATGTTTGGGTTTCTTTTCTTTTGTTAATCAATGACTTTTCAGCTTTTGTCTCTTTCATTTAATTGCATGAATTAATCTCTAAGTACTATTTCATTGTATCTCACTGTATATGTATAATATTTTCATAATTATTCAGAACATTTTCTTATTTCCCTTATGATTTCTTCTGTAGTTAATGAGTTACTTAGAATTTAATTACTAAGCGGTCGAAGATATTCTATTTATCATTTTTTGCTTTGTAATCTTTTGCATTTCCACTTAGTTTATGTTTATGTAGTTTTCTTCCATTATAATTAAAATGCAATAAATTCACGTTTCAATTGTATAATTTGCAAGTTTTGACATATCTACACACTATAGCCCATCAGCCCAGTCAAGAAAATGAAAATATCAATAACACAAAAATAGATTGAATTAATTCATGCCTTAAAAGAGGTGACCCCCTTTTTTGGTCCGATTAAGAGTGAGTCAGTTTAAAAAAAGAAAAGAGAGATCTTTCTTTTCTTTTTTCTTTTTTCTTTTTCTGGTTTACAGTCTTCATCTGGCTTCCCTCACCTTTTATCACAGCTGTCATCTCTGACTCCTGAATACAGACACATACTTGGACAGCAGACTTTGCAGGCAGATCCAACCCTTTCTTTTCTGCGGGCCCCTCATATGCATTCTGAGCTGCAGCTTCTGTCCTCCTTTGCCTAAAAAGTCACACTCCTTAGGTGGTGCATGTAGCTCAAAGGAGTAGGGTGCTGGCCCCATATACCAGATGGTGGGTTCAAACCCAGCCCCTGCCAAAGACTGCAAAAAAAAAAAAAAAAAATCACACCCCTCTCTTTTATCTTTTCTTCTTTTCCAATATTCTGTCGTCTAACATGCTGATTTTCCCTGCCATCTCTTAATGATTAAAACTATTTCTCTTTCCTTATTGTCATTTAACTAGAGACCCAGAGGGATAGTAAACTTTAGGTTTTTTCTACTGTCTTGACTTTAAGACTGCATTAAATGAGTATCTATCCTTGACAATCAATCCTATTTCCTAATCACTCGGTCTCCTTTAAAACAGGCATCTCCATCTGAATTCTTTCTTTCTGACTTCCTCCTGTGCTTAGTGTTTTCATATGTATTTTTCACCAGCCAATGTTCCTTCACAGGATATTGTACTTAAATTCATTTTTCACTGAGTGAGTGGTACGGTATCATACATTTTCTTCTCCTTTAAAGTATCTGAAAATCTGAGATAACTGGTGGATTTCAGCTTTTGATTTATATTCTGAAGACAAAGTACAGAGTTAACGACCCATGCAATGCTTGTATTTTAAATGAGCACTTGCATTTTGTTAAAACTTGCATTAAAACATGTTTTTGATGTGATAGAAGAGAAATTTTCAGGTATAAAACTATGTAGGGTTTTATTAAATTTTCCAAGCTTCAGTTATAAACCACTTTACCTAGATGCAGGCATATAGTGAAAAATAGGTTATATGAATATATTATGTGTTTATGTGTTTTAAAACTTCTTTTAAGTTCTGCTAGTGTTTAACATGGGGATAGGTAATGGATAAATATGGATAGGAAGCTGATAATGCAAAGGCTGCAGAGGGTGAGCCATGCAGTGTAGCAATCCAAATGGCTCTATGGATGTGGTTGATAGCTCACACAAGTTCTATTTCAACATGTTTCTCAATGTAGTCTATGGACTGGAATTGCCCAAATAAAAACACATAAATAAAAAAGCAGACTTTAAGATGACATGAAGAAAGATCCTCTTTCCTAAATCATAAGGATGGTTTATCTGCCTTTATTGGAAGGTTGGGTACAGGAGCTCATGCCTATAATCCTAGCACTCTGGGAGACCGAGGTTGGTGGATTGCTTGAGCTCACCGGTTAAAGACCAGTCTGAGCTCCAGCCAGACCTCATCTCTAAAAAAGGAAAGTAGCTGGGCATTGTGGCAGGTGCCTATAGTCCCAGCTACTTGGGAGGCTAAGACAAGACATTCTTGAGCCCAAGAATTTGAGACTGCTGTGAGCTATGATGCCATGGCACTCTACCAAGGGCAACAAAGTGAGACTCTGTATTAAAAAACAAACAAACAAACAAAAGAATTTAGCAGAGGCCAATAAAATCCTCTAAGATACTTTCAAATTGAGTCAGTCCATCTATATTTATCATGCTTGGGAATAAAAAGAGTAAAAAAGATGTGTATTACTTATGCTTGGGAATATACATAATTTTCATAGCTGTGACTTTCTACACCTACTATTTAATCACAATATGTTTGAATTCAGTTAAAAGGCTCTAAAAAGATTCTAAGGAATCAAAATAATAGCACTGTAGTTAAAAATTAGTTCTAGAGAATAGCAAAGTGGTTAAAGTTTACCTGCTGCTATACACATACAATACTCAAATTAGATGAGAAAGAGTTGGAAAAACTCTTGTTTGAAATGAGATCTTTCAGTGTTGCTCAGATCCAAGTACAGTAGCTATTCACAATCAAGATCGTCAAAGCTTACTGCATTTTCAAACTCCTGGGCTCAAGTGATCCTCCCACTTCAGCCTCTGGAGTAGTTGAGACTATAGGCATGTACTACTGCAATCAAGTTAAAAATTTTATGATATATTATTTTAATAAGATTTACAGGGCAGCGCCTGTGGCTCAGTGAGTAGGGTGCTGGCCCCATATACTGAGGGTGGTGGGTTCGAACCCAACCCCAGCCAAAAAATAGCCGTATGTTGTGGTGGGCACTTTAGCCCCAGCTACTCAGGAGGCTGAGGCAAAAGAATTGCCTAAGCCCAAAGAGCTGGAGGTTGCTGTGAGCTGTGATGCCACAGTACTCTACTGAGGGTGACAAAGTGAGACTCTGTATCTAAAAAGAATAATAATAATAAGATTTACAGAGTACTATCATGAAAAATAAATATTTTAAAAATGTGATTTATTATAATAGTTACATATGAATATTCATGGTAAAATATTTTATATATTATATGCATATATTTAAAATATAACTTATATTTTACAAGGATTTGTTTGGATTACAGTAAGTTAAGAGATTATTGTAAAAGTACTTGGCTTAAGTGTTAGGTGAAGATTAATAACAAATTACCGTTATTGGAATACTTGATGAAGTGTTTAGCATATGAAATCTGTGCTGGACACTTGGCATGTGGAAATGTATTTAATTCTGACAAGTATTCTATGACATGGGTAACAGGCTCATTTTTCATATGAGAAAACTGAGTTTCTGATCTGCTAACGGGCTCCCTCAAGAGTACAGAACAAATAGATGGAGCAGCTAGAAATTTATTCAGTTCTCTTTGTTCTGGGAATACAAGATTTTTCAACTCAGGTAAATTTTTCTTAACAAGGACATGATTTATTTTTCTCAGATTATAAATTTTTATATTATAACCACATAATTTATAAAATTTTCATCTTGTTCTTTTTAGAACCTTTATCAGTTTACAGACCATATAACATAGGTTTCCAAAAATAGAACTTGAAGTTGCTTTCAAATCACAGGGGATTCTAAACTTCAGAGACTGCGAATTATTAGATCAAACCCTCAGGAATAAATGTTTTGTTAGATTTTTAAGTTTACCCATGTGTTAAGAGCTGAGCCTGGATCTTGATTTCAAGGCTTTGTTTCTATGTTAAAGGCTTAGCGTTAAGAGTTGTTTTTGTCTTTGTTTAAATTATAGGCTTTTATTTTTTATTTGGATAAATACACAGGCTGAAATCTCTTTTAAGAACAGAGTACATCTAAGTGATCTGTAGTGGAAAACCACTTTGTTATTCTTGTCTTTCTTCTTCCCTTCTCATTCCATTTGTCTACCCAGGATCCAAATGCAATTACATTTCAACTACTAAAGTGGGTATCTCCATACTTTCCATTACCTAGTGTAGGGCTTTCAATCTAACCAGTATTTATAAATCCTTGGTATTGATACTTAGATATACTCTTAATCCAAATCAGCCCCTGCCAACAAACTAATGAAAACATTTTGGCTACTATGCTTGCACTGCCAGAGAGCATATTATACACAAAGGCTGACCTGGCATGGTGATTTGTAGGAATTGTGGTAGAGTAACCAGGAATTGGAGGCCTTCAGATAATGTCAGTTATCCCTTAATAAGTTGGAAGACTTTAGTTGATAATAATTACACTTATTATCCTTTAAATTTTGGGGAAGAGAGTAGAGCTTTAAGATACATTTTTCCCCTAATAAATTAATTACTTTATGTGATTATTCTCATTTATTTCCAACAAACATCTAGCTTCTGCTGATGCATTTATTCCTACCTCACAATTCTGCTCCTCCCTTTCACCTTTAAACTAATGTTTCAAGATGCAGTCAGGTTTCAAAAAGATATAAGTGCTTGTGAATTATAACTTAGTCATCAGTCACAGGTTTTTTCCAGAATTTGTTTTGGTTGGTAACTCTAGAGAAAGAACTGGAACTGGGATTTGCGACTAAGAAATTATGTTTTCCGGGGGAAAAAAATGCCCTTTTGAGAAAGTGGAGAAAGAGGGACTGGGCAGAGGCAACAGAGGCTTCAATCACTCCTTCAGAAGGCTCTGGAGCTGCAGCACCTTTTAGATTTGTCTCCAGTGACATTAGGGGGTCTGGGTCTTCTGAAACTTTCATAGGCTGCAGGTTATCCTTGAGATGGGGAGGCACAATTCCTTGGCTAAAGTAGCTTTATTTGGGCTGCAGGAAATTCCTGGCAGGGGACTGGACTCTGAGGTCTCCCATGAAATCTTGATTTTGAAGGAGAGTCTGAACAGCCTCATTGTCTGCCACAAAACTTAAAGGACAAATTTGAAAGCAATACATCTATATATTTTTATGTATCTTATACTTTGAAATATACTTTTTTTGCTTTTCGATGTTAAACTTCCTTCACATTTATCTCTTTGTTTCAATATTCATTATTTACTCTTGGAACTATTAAGAGGGATTCCCTTATTTCCAATATATATTTATGCATTTAATCAAATAAGAAGCTTGACGTATGTAAATGAAAATTAAGCACTGTGGAAATACAAAATCAAGTATATTCAAAACTAAACTTAAAAGTATTCAAATTTTAAAACTTGATTTAAAAAAAAATACCTGAAATAATAAAATCACAGAAATAAATGAGAGTTTAAGTGAGATTTCTCCTAAGGATTTCTTCTTCCTATTATTATTAAATCATAAACACATAGATCATGTATACATTAATGCATGTATGGGGCACAATGTGGTGATTTCATATAGAATTAGGAATGTTTACATCATACTGCTTAATATATGCCTCATCTTGTTAACTTCATTATTGTGTTAAGACATTATACTCTATACTTAATAGATCTGACATGGACCCTTGCATTATGCACCTTAGGTATGATCCCACCATTTACCCTCCCAGAATTTCTTAATCATTTTCCTCACATCTAGATGAAAAGAAATATTGATGTATCTTTAGCAACAAGAATTATGTACAATAAGATCTCTAATAGGCATTTTTGAAACTATTAAACACATCTGAAGTTTCGACTAAGAATTAAGGCAAAACGTATTCCTGTACTACATAAATTTTACAAGAAATTTTAGAAAACACCGTTCATTTTTTCTAATATGGGCCAAGTCTAGATCCATGATTTTGAACTCTATGATGTCTTCAGAAAGAGTTTGAAATGAATACTATTCAGAACAATGATACTTTTCAAAAAAATGTTCAGAGGTAATACTCAGTAACTTCTAGAATTTATTGAATGCTAGGTCTCACAGACTGGGCTGTGTACTTAATGTATGTTGTTTTATTTAATTCTCACTACAGGATACAAAAGCATCTCCATTAAACTTGTTTTCCAGATAAGAAATATAAGACTCAGAGAGGTTAATGAAGTTGCCCAGAGCTACAAGGATACTAAGTAGAAAATCAAGAAATAAATCTCTATTTGGACCCAACACACAGATTCTTCCTACTGACACTATGCTATGGAGTTCATTAAAATTGGTAGTCATTCAATTGGAATTTAAGTACTAAGCAATATGACTAAGATGAGTGGTCAAAGTTCTTGCCCATAGCATTCAGCCATTGCTACTCATTCTAGAGTAAAAGAAGTAAACACATATCTACTGACAACCATTCCCAGGGTGTTATGTAGACTATCATATAGTCCCACAAAAGGAGGACAGTAGAGTGATTCTAAAATATTGTCAATAAGTTTGACTGATAGCGGTTTAACAAAAATCTACTTTAAGCTGAAAGATTTTTATATAATATTGTACATGGTAAACACGTTAAAGAATTTAGTATGAAGGGTAATTCAATATTTTTGGCCAAACGTATTTTTTTTTTTTTGAGACAGAATCTCACCATGTGGCCCTGGGTAGAGTGCCATAGTGTCACAGCTCACAGCAACATCCAACTCTTGGGCTTAAGAGATTCTCTTGCCTCAGCCTACGGAGTAGCTGGGAATACAGGTGCCTGCCACAATGCCCAACTATTTTTTGGTTTCAGTTGTCATTGTTTCACTGGCCTGGGCTGGGTTCGAACCTGCTAGCCTTGGTATATGTGGCTGGTGCCGTAACCACTGTGCTATGGGTGCCGAGCCTGGCCAAATGTACTTTTATGAACCATCTTTGAAGGGTTATCTTTCAGGATACGTTTTAGATGCCCCATGACATATGAACAGGTACAACAAAGTCATATCTGCAAAGTGACTTATTATCATTATTTAGCTCAGCATGAACTGAATGAACAGAAGCAAAAAAAATGAAATAACAAAATTAAGGTTGACTGTGTTTTTTATTTTAATAGTTTTTATTTGTAATTACGATAACTACATAATAATTGTATACACACAGGGTTACCCCCAAAGCATGCATATTTTAAGAAAGGAAAAAAATGCATTAAAAATGTAATACTCCTAATATATACCAGTAACAAAAGAAGAATATAAGTCACATTTGAGCATCTCTTGTAATTGCAGAACTCAAACATGACTCAAATATTACAATTTTAAATACAATTTTTTTTTTCTTTTTAAAAACTTGAAAGTATTTTCTGGCACCCTCTGTATTAATAAGGTTGACTGAATTTAACTTACGGAACTCAACATACAGGTAATTCAGTCTAAACTCAATTATTCTGCTGGGTAGATGCAAATATCAATTATATTTCATCCCAACTGTATTAGTTTGCTAGGGCTACCATTAAAATACCACAGGAAGAGTAGCAAAGAGTGGCTGAAACAACAGAAATTTATTTCCTTGCAGATCTGGAAGCTGGAATTCCAAGATCAAGAGCAGACTTGGTTTCTCATGAGGCTTGTAGCGACCTATGTAATAGGATATGTAGCAACCTATGTAACAATATATGTAGTGATCTATGTAACAACCTATGTAGCAACCTATGTAGCAAGATATGTAGGAACAGTAGACAGCAGGCTTGAAGAGACAAAGTGGCAGTTTTATGAAGCATACAAGCAATTGCTAGACTTAAGGAATAGAAGTTGGTGGCTGGAAATTGATCAGCTGTGGCATTCTAGTGTGGGGGTTGGGCTGGGGGGTCTAGTGAGGGGAGTTTGTTCTCAATAAATAGCAGCTGGGGAGGTTGCTTGGGGCCTTTTCCCCCACACGCATGGGAGGCCCATCTCCTGCAAGCTTTGAGTTTATAATCCATTGTCCAGCCTGTTCCCTTGGTGATAGCACTGACAAGGCTCCTTTCCTTGACTTTCAGATGGCTGCCTTCTTGCTGTGTCCTCAGAGGCCTCTTCGTGCTTCTGTATCTCTGAGTGTCTCTGTTGCTTCTTAGAAGGACAACCTTCAGTCCCAATGGACCAGGGCCCTGACCTTATGACTTCATTTAACCCCAGTGATTTCCTTAAAGGCCCTATCTCCAATACAGTCACACAGAGAAGCTGGGAGGTGAAGCCTCCAGGATATTAATTTGCAGGGAAGATATAATTCAGTCCTAAACACTCTCCACTAGAACAATCTGCAAATTATGCCAACGGAGGTCTGGGAGGCTGATGGAAATTTGCAGGGCAGAAGGAGGAAACAAATCACAAATTCAGCAACACAGAAGTGGGTGATAGCCCTTAAGGTTAAAAAAGTAGGTGGGTGGGTGGCACCTGTGCCTCAAAGGAGTAGGGTGCTGGCCCCATATGCCAGAAGTGGCGGGTTCAAACCCAGCCCCAGCCAAAAACTGGGGGGGGGAAAAAAGTAGGTGGGTGGGCAAAGCAAAGAGGAGGTAAAAGGTGTACAGGCTGATTTTATACAACCTGGCAAAGGGCAGGTCTAAACTGCCATGCCAGTGGCACAGATCATGGTGTGGATACCAGTTGCTGGTACTCCAAGACAAACATTCTAGTTAACAAAACAAGTCATGAAGTAACGTAGGCTAGAGTGCAGGGTCACCTTGCCTTGGTGCACAGGACTCAGGCACAGAGCACTAGAAACATGTGGTATTGATTTTGTGACTCTGAGAGGAGCGGTTCTCCTAAATTCCTTCCTGTCCAGAAAGAGCTTTCCTGAAGTGCTACCCAAATGGAGATCAAGTATATCTAGCTCAGAAAATGAGATGGGGGAATAAAAAGGAAATAGTTTCAACAATTTTCTCTTGATCGATATCTTAAAGTATGGGCTATAAGGGTGGAGGAAAGGATGTCAAAAATGAAGGACTAAGACAAAGAAAGGAATTTGTATTATTCAAAACAACAGACAGGGTTAAGTGTTGATGCCTGAACATAGTCAGATTATTTTATCCTTTTCTGATAATTCTTGAAATCATTTCCCAAATTATTTCCTACTCTCCCAGTTCTGAAAAAAACCATTGTCAAATTTACATTTAAAAATTTCAGTGAAAGCATGTACTACCAATAATTCATGTTCATAAACTGGGGAAGTTTATATATCACATATTTCCTGCTAGCCTGACCACATTTCACATAAGATCACTACAAAAGATATATAAGCTAATAGAAATAAACACACTCTGAAAAAAAGGAGGAATTTTTAGGAGTAAATGCCACATTACTTTCTGAAGCAAAGTTTTTTAATTTAGGTAACTTCAGAAAAAACCTTCTCTTTTGGCACAAATATTTTTGAGTTCCATGATATGCCAAATGTCATGTTACGTATTTCTAAAATATTCAGGTTAAAACTCTGTAAACACTATGACTGCTGGCTATGCACAGAGATTAAGGAAAATATCATTCATTAAATACCCTTAGGGAACAAAGCCATCCCAGTTTTACATCTGTTTATTATTTTTAGCCTGACATTTTGCTTATTGAATGATTTTTTTTAGGACTTAAAAAGAAAAAAACACATGCATTTATTTTTTTAAAAGGCTATTCACAAGCCATTAGTAAATCACAATACTTCTAAATAATTTTTAAAGTAATTTTATTTGTGTAGGGTAGAAAATATGTAAAACTAATATACAGGAATCTTTAGAAGTCAAAATAATGGTCTTCCTTGTACTGTGGGCAGTGAGTAATGATTAGCAGAGAGCATCAGGGCCCTCCAGGTTTCTAATAACAGTGCATTATTAGGGTGTAAGTTATACCGGTGTATTTTGTTAATGAGATTCATCAAACTGTACAGCTAGAATACGTACTTCTTTGTATGTGTGTATATATGTATATGTAGTCATATGTAAGCCTCAATAAAAATCTTAAAATCAAAAAAATATTTTTTACACTTCTTAATTTGTTTTCTGTAAATTTCCTGAGACCAAAGTTTATAGACGAGTACAATTCACATCCATTCTCACATCTCACCTTGTCTTTTTTATTAATTTACTTTAAATGATAAATAAAAATTAGATATATCATATGCTTTGCTCAATGCGTACAGTGTGAAATGGGTAAATCCAGCTACTTAACAGATACATCACCTCTCGTATTTTGTGTGTGTGTGCAGAGAACACTTGAACTCTATTTTCTTAGCAATGTTCAAGTACAAAGTACATAGTTATTAGCTCTGGACAGTATATTATATCTGGACCTCACCCATTTTCTTTTAATTTCCAAAGTTAAAGCAATACAGAATTATTTGAGAAGTTTCAGTTTACTTTGAGTTTTCATAATAATCAAATTATATGAATCATATAGTAAATTTGATTTGCTATAAGGAGGAGGAAACTTCATCAATTTTTGCCTTAAAATTCAAAATTACCTTATCAATAACTACTGCAAAATTTGCTAACAATTTTGTATAAAGAAAGTAATTTCAGGTATATTAAGCCATCAAGAGGAACTTAGAGGTAGGAAGAGAAAGGCCTGTATGTTTCTGCTTCTGTCTTTTAAAATTCATGTTCTTGCCAACCTCCCCAAACCCCACTTCCTTTTTTAAGATAAGGAAATTAAAGTAGGAGTGATTTACTCTATGTTAATTCTTTATTAAATAGAATTTCAACCCAGTTTCACATTAATCATATTGACAGGGATGATTTTCTCAATCATAATTACCTGTTCTTAACATAACATCTAAATGTTTTTTTCCTTAACTATATCAAAAACTATAACTTTGACTACATCCAAATAAAGTATAATTAATATTTGTTATGTTATGTATTACATACTTTATGCCCAAGTCCTTTGTAATTTCAGTAACAGAGACAAATTTAAACTCTCTAGATTACTCAAAATCATACAGATATTGGACTATGCATTAATTCATTTAAGAAATAAAAGCTGTACAAAATATCTAGAACTTAAAAGAAATCACAATGAGCCTATAGACTTATTAACAACTAGGAAATAGAAAAAGTACTAAATATAAGCTATTGGGTTGATTCTTCCATCTTTCTCTTGAAGAGAAGAAATGGGAAAAGACATGATGTATAGTTATACATGCTGATTTATAAAATCCAATTTTATACATATTTGAAGTGTACATCATGTTATGGAATATAGGGAGATGTAGGTCAAAGGATACACATGCTAATTTAAGGGTTAATATAGTGTGATATTTCAGAGCCAAAAATGGTTTTAATTAAAACAGAAGAGATTGTGTGTGAATACTCACATATGCTTGTATTTACTAGCAGATGACATAAATATCGATCTCATTTGCCTAATAGTTCTAACTTCAGTATATTTGTTAAAGAGACTAACTATAGTCTGGGGAGAAGCAATGGTCATTTTGATGACATTAAGAAATTTGTTTAGGATAGATTTTATAAGGTAAATGCAAATTTCAGTTTCAAGGTGTTCTTTGCCTGTAATGCACAATTAAGTTAGAATTCAAGCCATTGTACTGACCTAGTACATATAGCATATGTTGCAAATGGCTCTTGGCTGGCTTTCCTAAATAAGTTTATAAAGTTTTTGCAGTACATTTTTGCAAAAATAGAAAACAATTAATGCCTCTGTACTTTATTTTAAGGACATCATTTTAAATTTACTCCCATTCCTAATGGAAAACCCTTTCCAACGCGGCAGTCCCAGCATTGAGATAACACCTAAAATACCAAGGGAAAAGTATCAAGGTGACTCTGTTAAACATGTAAAAACATTAAAAATGCACTTTAGAAAATAGCTTCATGAAAGTTTATTCTGTGGAAAGAAGATGAAGGGATATAGTTAATGAATGTCATAATTACTATGTGGTAGAGAGGTTAGATGATATTTGCATAAGTCAGGGATATAGCACCTTCTAACGCAAAACTAAACATCAAAATTCTAAGTCAACAAAAGTTAACTAGAATTACACTGGAAATGCACTTAAAAGGGTAAAACAAGAAAGTGTGGTTTTTTTGTTTTCTTTTTTTCTCTTATCTAACACAAAGAAACATTTTTGAACTCTGTTCTCTATTATTAGTAGTGAATGTAGGAGAGTTCTATACTATATCGTACTGGTAGGTAAAATTGCTTTGGTAAATTTAAGAAGTCCCAGTATATATAAACCACTGTTTCAAAATGTGCCAAAATTATGCAAAATTGGGTGCTAATATCTGTCCTATTTAATTTCTCAGAGTTGGAAGTAGAAGATTTGTTAAAAAATCAATGAAGAACATGTAATGCATTTAGATGAAAATGCCGGAAAGATAGGACTAGCAGGATAAGGAAGGCTGGCTCAGTCCAGGTATATTCTTATAGATCTTTGAAAAAGCAATTTACTTCACAGTAACTCCCTATAATAAAATTCACAGATTTTAGTGAACTCACCAAAACAAAAATATAGAACGTTCCCATGTTGCAGTTGCTGCCTTCACGTTTATCCCCTCCTAGTCTATTTATTACTGATCTGATTACATAAGCACAACCTTGTTTTGTCTGCACACAGTCACGTCCTCACGTCTAGCTTCTTTCACTCAGCAGAGCTCAGGAGATTCACCCAAGTGGTGGTTTCGGAAGTTTGTTCATTTTTCTTTCTGAGTTAATTTGTACCCATTTCTGTATGAATGTATTCCATTTGTTAATCCATTCTCTTGTTGAGAGATATCTGTGTCGTTTCCAACCTTTTGACTACTATAAATAAGGCTTCCATGAACTTTCATGTAGATATTTGTTTGCAGACATATGTTTCATTTCTCCCGGGTAAATACCTAGGGACAAAATGACTGTCACCTACCTAAAATTTACTCATGAGAAATGAAAGCATATGTCTACACACACACAAAGGATTTCCTTACTAATGTTCACAGCAGCCACATTTATTTATTTATTTACATTTTATTTTATTTTTTTTTAAATAATCTCCTTTGACCGAGAGGATGAGATTACATATGAGCGGATGGGGCAGGCGCTCTCTTTTTTTTGTTAAGGAGGTTGATGATTCCATTAACCAAACATCCTGTGAACTACTTAATCCTGCAAAGAGAAATGAGATTGATTTAATAGACAGAAGGACCCATGTCTGTCTCTGGGATTTTTAATATTCACCTAGGCGCCGTGACGAGAAAAGGCAGAACGTGTCCGGAGTGGAGGTGGTACAAGAAACAGGATGCTGTTATGGTCGTGTCGATGCGGAGGTAGGCTGAGCAGAATCAGCAGCCCAGGCAGCCTCTGCTTTTCCTACTGGGCAGCAGTTCAGTTATCAGGGGTCAGTCTCGAAGCACAGGTGGAGGGACAGGGAGCACTGCTCAGCAGAGGACAGATCTGCTAAGTCAGCAATCGTGCTACAAAGGTGAGCAAAGGGCACAGTGTGCTTTGTGCGCTGGAACAAAAAAATAAAATGCTAGAATAAAGGCATCTGTTTAGAGCACTGTACCTTGAAAAAGCCTGAGAAATAACTACAGAAATACTCTTTGTGCAGGGGACTATTATCTAGCGAGGGGGCTTTGGAGGCTAACAATTTAATCCAGTGGATATAAAGATTATATTTGTTTTCATATTGTTGTCACTGATTGAAGACAATAGTGGAAATGAGCTTCATTGATGTTGACTCAAGTAATTCCTATGTCAAGGCTTATAATACAAACTCTCACAAGCGTTAGCCTAAACCTAATCAGCTTGGGACAAATTCTTACTGAATAATTTCCTAGGTTTATTCAATTGTGGAAACTCTCAGAAAATTAGGGTTAAAATTTCTTGAACTATTTCTACAATGTGCGTTTAGGTAGTTACCTAAGACTGCGCCCACTGCTGCCCAGGTGAGTTCCCTTCCTCTAGATATTTCCATTATGCTGATAAAAATACGGAGACTGCTGTCTGGTCACTGGAATTAATAGAACAATCCAGAATTTTCTCCTGGTTCTCCTGGTAGGAGATTTTTCTGCTTTTCTCAGTTAAGAATTTCACTTATAATGATGGCTTTTTATTTTAGTGAACATAAAGTCAAAGTATTGCGAGACAGACATTGCCGTTATAAATTTTTAGTAGGGCTCAACCATGCTATTACACCCACAAGGTAACTGAGAATAAGAAATCCCTTCCCAGGCGTCTCTGAACTGGCATATTAAATTACAGATGTAGAATGTAAAAAGCACACGGTTCTATCCTTTTTTCTTCAAGCAGGTATAATTTAATTTTAATTTTGGCTTTTCCTCTGTCATCCTTAGAACGGTAGTGTCTCCTCCGTAATTATAACTGGTACATTTAAAATCTCTAAAGTAAAACAAAGAGTATCCGTCTAAATGCCAGCATTGAGTATAGGTTATCACTGGCCATGTGGGCTCACCTCCCACTCTTAACACTATGCCAAGAATAACTAAAAATGATTTTCTAATATATGGCTGATGAAATAACTTGTGGACACATGTATTTTTGATGCTGAGGTTTGAAGAACTCGCCAAAAGTCTTGACTCAAAGCAAAGCACCTTCTTTATAATTGCTAGTTGCCAGAAGCAGCTCTTATCAAGGTCCACTTCTGTGCTACATTTGAAATATGATTAAAACTTCCTTTTTAATTATACATGTTCCTCTTCTACTCATGTTATATAATGTCCTTGAATATTAACCTTTCACACAATAACAAGAAAATAAGCTTTTATGCCTTTTATCTTAACTTCTATAAATCCTTACTAGTCATCACAAATCTCTTACATTTAATTCAGTTTTATGTGTAATTCAGTTTAAATGTGTAACATTCTAAGTCAGGAAAGTTAAGTTTTCGGTCTTGTTCCTATTGAAAATCGATGCCATTTCCTAAATACTCTTTGTTCCTTATTGTCCTAATTTTAATTTGATGAAGGGATTGAAATTGTCTAGTAATAGTTGAAGTTGAAGGAAAGAAGTCTCAAAGTTCCAGATGTTACACACGGTTCAGACGAGGAACAAAGTCCTTCCTGGGAATTTTGGAACTAAGAGCGGCACTCAGTATTGATATTACAGGTACAACTAGGTCCTTGGAGGAAACGAGAACGTGAGCAATACGTTCCACTTCTGTAGGGGATGCCAAGGATCAGATGACCTCTGAGCAAGATGACCTGCAGCTGAGGGGTGGACTCTCGGGTGACTTGTCCACAGGAGCTCCTTATGGAGAAAGAGCCCAAGCCTTCAGCACATGGTCATTGTTAGTTACTCCCCTCACTTGTATTATTCTGTCTCACTAAAAGGCTGGTGCGGAGGTTGCTCGGGGGTACCCAGAAAGTAAGAGCTAGCCCATCTCCCACAAGCTTGCACTTCTAATCCGCATCACGCCTGGTTCCTTTCTGCTGTGATGGAGACCAGGACCTTAGGAGCCTGACGGGTCCCGATACATGTCTATGATTTTCCCATAGAAAGCAGCTATGATTTTTCTATATTTTCTTTCTGATATAAAGAAAATTAGGCAAAATATCTAGATCATGTATTCCATTAGCATTATGGTGACCATAACAATAATTCATAAGGCCAGGCATTTCCTTCAATAAATTATTTCACCTGAGAAATAAAATTGTTACTGACTGCAAGGACTTTTGAAAACTTGAGGGAAACCAAGAGCCTTGTTAAGGTTCTGGTGTGTGAAGGAGACTGTACATGGTCCCGCCCCATCTGACCTCCATGTCGTCATCTCCAACATCACGGAAATGAACTCTTTTCCCATCATAGCAAGTAGTGCAGGGGATGTGGGCGCCAGGTCCACTATCTGTGTTTGACAGATGCAATATGTCGGTGTTAAAGGTTCTCTCTAATCCTATCCTCCCCACATACTCTCAGTCTGAACATGGCATTCTAAAGCTCTTTTTACACCCAGCAAAGTTAAGTGTGCCCCTGCCCTCATTTTTGTTCCCTGTCATAACTTTCTTATTACAGGTCAACCATAACACTTGTCACCTTGTATGTTACCAGTTCATTGGGCTTTGCGAGGTAAAAGAAACTGTGATGCAAAGACAGATCTTATTTGGATATGAATGTTCAATACCTCTCATATTCCTGACACAGAGTAGATGATCAGTAATCATTTGTTAAGTAAACAGAAGTATACCGCATGGGCTATGGATATAGAAATAGAAAAAAATTGAAATTGAGAGTTTGTCTTCAGGGATAGCAGTTCAAATTTAAATTACTGTATCAAGCTTGGATCAATATGAAGAACTCATTAGTGTTAATGCGATTTATAACTTTTTAAGCTATGAGTCATGAATTTAGTACTAGATAAGAGGGGAGAGATATTATCTGTGCATATGAAACTTTACTTACCACCATTGGTAGGGAAGAGAAGGAGAGAGATCATGCCCTTTACAGTGGAGTTACACTATCTCACATCTACACACCAGAATAATTTGTCACACTTGAAAGTCTTCCTTCTTCTGATAAAACATGACAGAAGCTAAAGTAATACCTTGAGGATATTTGTCCCTTTAGGAACCAGATGAGATGCTGTGACTTTTTAACTTACTTTAATAGAATTTAAAATATAAAGACAATATACTATCAGAAAATCTATATTTTAAGACAATGAATTCCAAGTATATTGTTTAAAATAAGAATAGAGTATTTCACAGGTACTAGAGGTGAACTATCATAAACCTCTTTAAGCACGCTATGTTTTGACCTAAAAAGCAGTACATCTTTATAAAAATTTCATTTGAAAATATTTTGGCATAATTTCTTGAGCTGTTATGAAACAAAAAAAATGCCAAAAAAATTATATGTAAGAAAATTTTGTGATTTTGTGTTTATGCATTCATAAGACATTTGCAGAAAAATAAGGACATACCTCTGGGTTTGGTGAAAAAATCAATACTCTGCTCAGAATATAGTTGGGAAAGTATTGGCTATATATATATATGGAAAGAGAGAGAGAAAGGGAGAGAATAAAGTTATACAGAATGAAAGTTTAATAGAAAATTTTTAAATATTTCATTTTCTCCAAAATCAATATCAATGGATTTACATTTGACTTTCAATAGCCCCCAATTTTTTTTTTTTTTTTTTTTTTTGAGACAGAGCCTCAAGCTGTCCCCCTGGGTAGAGTGCTGTGGCTTCACAGCTCACAGCAACCTCCAACTCCTGGGCTTAAGTGAGTCTCCTTTTCAGCCTCCCAAGTAGCTGGGACCACAGGTGCCCACCACAATGCCCGGCTATTTTTTGGTTGCAGCCGTCATTGTTGTTTGGCAGGTCCGGGCTGGATCGAACCCACCACCTTAGGTGTAGGTGGCTGGCGCCTTAGCCACTTGAGCCACAGGCGCCGAGCCTGTTTTTTATGTAGTAACAGAAAAATTATAAAAAATTACATATTTGAGCAAACCAATGTATTTTACTGTTATTGAAAACTTAGACTAATTCTAGGAATTTCTATAGAAGATTTGGTTAAAACCAATTCCTGAGTAATTAAATAAAATTATCCTAAAATCATTATCATCTCTTTTAAGTAAGGTGCTGAGCTACCTTAAATAAGAAGGAGACAATGATATTAAAAGAATAATAGCCTTGGCTCAGCACCTGCAGCACAGTGTTTATGGAGCTGGCCACGTACACCAAGGGAGATGGGTTTGAACTTGCCCTGGGCCAGGTAAACAGTGATAACTGCAACACAAAAATAGCCACGTGTTGTGGTGGGCACCTGTAGTCCCAGCTACTTGGGAGGCTGAGTCAAGAGAATCACTTAAGCACAAGAGTTTGAGGTTGCTGTGAACTGTGATGCTACAGTACTCTACTGAGGACGACGCAGTGAGAGTCTGTCTCAAAGAACAACAGAGCATAATAGTCATGTATCAAATTTAGAAAAGCCACAAATGTGGTGTTACAGAACTCTGTGTGTTGTACAAGTTATCCCCAATCTGAAATATGAAATAAAAAGAAATCCCAAAGGTAGTAAAAAGCATTCAGAGTATAGGCTGATGATATTATAGGGAAAATCCTAGACCTAAGATCAAAGATGAAAAAAGAAAAAAAGAAAGAAAAGCACCAGGGAATTGTGCATGACAAAAATAGACATATCTCTGCATTTCATGACTAAGCCTGAGACATGAAGGAGAGGAGATGAAAGCAGCTACAGAAGTCCTGGGGACTGGAAAATTCCATGCCACTGGGCCTCTCCTTTTCCACTCTGCACAGGACATGAGAAGAAATCTTGTCTGCAGCAGGCTCCGCAGAGAGAGTGGGAGTGCTGGGAAGGGTGGGCCTTAGTCTCTCGGGCGTTACTACAGCAAGAAGAAGGGGCAAAGAACAGACATGCACATAGGCAAAATTACACAACACACTCCTGGAAGTTGGGCGCGCAATAGATCTTACTATTAAAATCAATTTTCAGGACAGAAATTTTGGCCCCCAAATCAAGAATCAAATCATTTTATGCTTAGAGAGACAAAGTGTTGCCCTTTGCGGTAAGTACACTATGCATAGTTTTCATATGAATTTCTGCAAGACTAATTGAATCTAACATGAAATATGCACAATTTTTCCTTGTGCATCATTAAAAAAAAGCAATCAGTTGTGTTTTTGTTGATTCCTCGATTTCTATGCTTTTACGTCTTTCTTTACATTTCGTGTGTTTGTGTTAAGTTCAGTGCCATTCCAACAGTTATTTCATTTACAAATTTTGTGAAGAAAATACTAGATTCCCAGTTTGTGGATACTGATGTTCTGCAGGACTCCAGAGGAGGGTGCCAAGTTGTGGACATGTGGCCCATTACTCCTCAGAAACCACTCCAGCCACGGTTACCTGTACCAGCTTTGTCACAAACGACACATTAAAATTTTTATCAAATTTGACTTTCTAAAGCTTATTACCTAGTGCCCATTTTTACTGTCCAGAATGGACCTTCTTTTTGGCTTAGTGGGAATCGCTACTTTAGATTTTCTCCTAAATTTGTGTCACCTGCTTTCTAATCTTTTAAATATCCTTGGTGTTCCATGACAGCACGTTTCTCTCTTTCACATCCTCCTCCTGGTGTGCCTCAGCAGGACCGGATTTTGCGATTAGTTAATGCTTGTGATTCCATCTGGCACTTAGTTCAGAATAGAAATTGGCCATCAATATCATATCTAAGCTTATGAAATATATTCTGTCCAATACTTGCTTGCATTTTTTAAATCATTAGAGTCTGTATACAATAAAAATGATCATTTAAACATATGGAAAATGGGTTGTTCAATATATAGGACAATTAGCCATTCATTAAAATAAAAGACACAATTTCTCTCTCAAACCATACATAAAATAAGTTCCATATGGATTGAACATGAATAATATTAAGTTCCAAGTGAGTCACATCTAAAAGATATAGCTAACATCAGGTTTCTTTCATGGATAGTGAAAGAAGGAAGTTTAGTTCTTGAAATCTCAGTAGCTACACTATTTACTTCTAGATTAATTGGTTTAAATTAGTGATTTTGAATATATGACACAATTATAAAAGTATTCTTACTGTATTAAAACCTATTTGTAAATCTGAAAATATGAAGAGGATAAATTTATTGACAATTTTAAAAGTGTCTGCTTTATTTTGACAAGACAGATTTGAATGACTAATTACGTTACTTTTAAGACTTTGAAGAAATACAAGATCACAACACACATAGAAAATACATGTAATAAATGTTTTTTATTTGGAGTCCTCAAACTTTTCAAACAGGGGCCAGTTCGCTGTCCCTCAGACCATTGGAGGACTGGACTGTGGGCCCCAGGATGAGTCGGCTGCTAAGCAGGACAAGCAGGGGTGGCAAAAACACCCTGTGGGCCGGATAAATGTCCTTGGCGGGCTGCATGTGGCCCATGGGCCGTAGTTTGAGGACGCCTGCTTTAGCATATCATGTCAAAGTTTTAACGTATAGATTTCTCCCAAATAAGATTATTTAATAAATAATAATGCTCAAGAATTTGTGTCTAAGGCGTATTATTAAGCATTTTATTTGAAAGAAGATACCCCTTAACATTTCCTGGGCGTAGAATACTTTCAAACACTTTTGACGTTGAAATCCTTTCTAGCAATGAAATCTTAAATTGAAAGAGCCACGGAAAGAGCAGATAAAACCAAAATGGCTTTGGTTAAAATGAGTTCCAGGGACCTCTGGGTTCTGTGGCATCCTGTTCTTTCTGATGTTATTCCAACAGTTCATTAGTTACTTTTATATATCCCACTAATAGCTTCTCTTTATTTACATTTTATTTCATAAGTAATAAATAATTTTTACTTTTCACTGACTATAATATACCATTTTAAGTAAATGAGCATTTAATATGTTAACAATGTGTAATATTGTATGATGCAAAACTATAATTAGGAATAAAGTATGCCAAATACAGTGTGAGGATATATTTTAATAATATAAGTGGGAAAAAATAGTTCCCCTCAAGTATAAATTCTCAATTTTTACATATCATTGGGTATGAGATTAAATGATGAACAACCTTGGGTCTCATCAAAAATCAAATAATCTTTTGAAAGCTTTTAATGCTACTGACACGAACATTTGGAGAAAAAGAACGCTCATTATATTTTTAGTCTAATAATAGAAAGCAATGCCTTGAAAAACTAGGACAAAGTTTATTCAAAACTTAGAGGACACAGAAAAAGGGGAGGCCTTCTGGGCTTTTGTGACCTGGTATAGGCTGCAGAGATGATAGAGGCAGCCTCTAGGCACTGACTGGTCAAGGCAATTAGCACCTTCTATGACCAGACCCAAAAGGCTATGAGGAAGGTGAGTCCTGTGTGTGGGTGTCTGAGGGAGGTTGGCATTTGGGAGTGTTGAGTAGCTGGAATTCTCTTTCTCCTTATCATTCTATATGTGGGAAGCCTCTCTGGGGCTGCCTGGAAGTTCCCATTGGTTCTCTGGGACAAGTAAACTTACCTGGCTTCAAGATGTTGCTCTTCTGTCTCAAATACTCCGAGTACACAATCTCCTCATAAATAGAAACTCTCCTCAGTAAGTGTAACCTTGAACTAGAGAACGTGGTTCAGATCATTGGCAAGGTTAGTATCAACGTTTATAAAGAAAAATCTTTCTAAGGATCTACACTTGAGTTAATTGTCTCTCTAAGAGGACAGCATTAGAATTCATCTCCAATTTGTGGGAATTTCATTTCTACTTCTTATTAGAGTTTTTTAAATGTCCTACATACCCAGTTTTTTTCTTGTTTTATTTCAAAACTCCATAAATTGCAGGGCTTTTTTAATAGTTTCCATTTTTTAGGTATAGATTTATAACCCAAGTATGCCAATAAATACATACATGTTAGTTACAATATACAAAATGGTTCCAGTTTTCTCACCAAAATTGGGACCTCTGTTGCCTGCAGATTTCAAATTCTTTAGTTTTCAAATACTACCCAACCTACTTTCTCAATGTCATCTTCACAAATCCCCATTTCCTACCTAATGTCTCACTGATCTATTCTTCATTCTTTAGACATTAAAGTCTGTTTTACAACACTCTACATGAGTCAGAAACCACTGAAATAAAAACCCAATATTCCTCTCTCCTCTTGTTTTCTTATGTGAAATTTTTCACTACTTACAGAACAGTGGAGGAAGGTTACTTCAGCCCTTCTGTTCTCCTCATTCACTCTTCCTCCAGGAGGAGGACCTACTTGTCTGAGTGGTGATTTGGGAAAAATGATCTAAATAGATCTGATTTGAGGTCTCCTTCTCTTCTCTAAAGTGTGTCCTCTGTTAGCAGGCTGACTTGCAGACTCCATTCTTCTTGGGAAAAGACCTGGTGTTTTAGGCAGGTAAATCTAGTTAAGCATGGGAATCAGTAGGGAACCTACATTAGAAAAATCATAAATAAAGCTGGTGTGTGATCTGAGTCTTGTCTCTATTTTTTGGTGGGGTCAGAAGGGAAACATAGGAAGAAACTATTATCTTCAAACACTATCACCTAATTTGGGAAATTTTGAGAGGGCATCTGAACATTTAAGAAACATTTGGGGCTTGGAACCTGTAGCTCAGTGATTAAGGCCCATACACCAAGATTGGCGGGTTCATATCTGGACCTGCTAAACAATAATGATGACTGGCAACCAAAAAGTACCCAGGTGCTATGGCAGGTGCCTGTAGTCCCAGTTACTTGGGAGGCTGAGGCAAGAGAATCACTTAAGCCCAAGAGTTGGAGGTTGCTGTGAGCTGTGATGCCACATCACTCTACTGAAGGCGATAAAGTGAAACTCTGTCTCAAAAAAAGAAAAAGAATGGGTGGTGCCTGTGACTCAAAGGAGTAGGGTGCCAGCCCCAAATACCAGAGGTGGTGGGTTCAAACCCAGCCCCAGCCAAAAACATTTGGAAAAATCAAACCTTTTTCTGGTATATCAAAACTATACATTCTAGTGACTTTGTGTTTTAATAGGTTTAGGCCATGCAAATGACCTAGCATGTTGTGAACTTGATAGTTTACAGAAGTGGCACCACAGCTACAGGTCACTTTTATTAGTCACAGGATTGTTTTCTAAAAGACAAGCCAGGCAGGAAGGCCTTTAGCAGAATATGAAATAAATAGGCAAGACTAGGGTGTTGACATGATTACCAGAAGAAGCTAGTGTTATCCTTGTATTTAAGAATCACAATAGAACTTTAGGAGTTTCTGTATACCTTTATTTTTTCACTGTGCTACTGTTGAGAGAAATTATTTTCATTAGTTTTATCTTATGTGTATTTCCCAGTCATGCCTATTAGATGAGTAAGAAACTTTCAAACTTTTACCTTAGAAATTATATAAAGTCAAGAATTTTGAGGACAAGATCAATATCCTTGGATAAAATTACCATACTGGGTGATAGACTATGAAAGTGTAAAAGGCAAAGTAGGGCTGATGCCCAGGCAGAATGTGCTGGGATTGTGGTATCAGTCATTGAAATAATTATTTGTGCTAATCGGTGGAAGTCTGCTTCCTTGACTATCCTAATGAACTCGTCAGGTGTCTAGGCTATCACAGCCTCTTTTTTAAAAAAGGGTATTATTCCTATGATCTAGCAATCAAAAAGTTGCTGCTATCCACAGTAACAAACTTTTCGGCCTCCTTTCAGCTTCTAGCCTGCATTTCTGATTGGTTGGTGGCAAACCACCAAATAGTTATATCAAGGATTACTATTTCCCCAGAAAAATCCATCTTTAGGGTGAGGCATAAAAATGAGAGCTGGTCCTCCATTATAAAGTTAGAAAGCTAGTTGGGCTGAAAAGGAAAAAAGAAACCTAATGAGAAGAAAAAGAAAAACTTAGGAAACAAATTGAATAGCCCTTCGTAGAAGACAAGAGAAACTGAAGGAGAGCTGGTTTTTTTTTTTTTTTTTTTTTTTTTTATTGAATGGTAACTATGTACATTAATGCACTTCTGGGGTACAGTGTGGGGTTTTCACATGCAATCCGAAATACTTCCATCAAACTGATCAACACAGCCTTCATGTCATTTTCTCAGTTA
>CAUYQV010158378.1:0-20883 GCA_963574575.1 Galagoides demidoff | reverse complement strand
CCGGGCCTGCCAAACAACAATGATGGCTGCAACCAAAAAATGGCCGGGCGTTGTGGCGGACGCCTGTGGTCCCAGCTACTTGGGAGGCGGAGGCAGGAGACTCGTTTGAGCCCAGGAGTTGGAGGTTGCTATGAGCTGTGATGCCATGGCACTCTACCCAGGGGGATAGCTTGAGGCTCCTCCGTCTCAAAAAAAAAAAAAAAATTTGTCTTCTATAGAAAAGATCAGAATCCACTAAATATTTTGGAAATCTTTTTATTTAGATGATCATATATTGAATTTTTATATATTTATATTAAGATACAAGTTTTACTTCCAATTGAAAGTAGCTATACAAAATATACCATATATAAGTTGAAATGTGGCATGGAATATATTTTAGAAATGGGGCAGTAAGTTTATTAATGGGTGTTTAATTACCCCCATAATTAATTCTATTTAAATATATTTGTCCTTAACAGAACTTAAAACAATTAAAATCTATTTAATAAATGCTATAATTAGTACCTATTCTCAATGAACATTTTTTAAGTTTATAAAGATTTTGTTACAAGTTTTAAGGATGCAATAAAATAAAGATTATGAATTAGGGTTATTTTTCCAAAGGAACTTTTAATATATAACCAGAAAAAAAAACGGACTTTGATCTTGACTCATAAGGAGGATGTACATAAAGCAATTATTTCTTATTCTCCTGCTTATGTTGAATATGAGTGTAGTTATCAACAGGAATTCATTTTTTTTCTTGTTTGTTAGTTTTACTAATAAGGACAGAACCAGAAAAATGTTGATATGATCAGGTATGATTGTGTAGATTCATTATAAATTGAAGGAATTCAGCCATACAATCAGGCAGAGTAGCTAAAATTACCTAATGTCAAAAGTATATTACTCAACTGAATTCAATCCTTCCTATTGTAATATTTTGGCAGTTAGGGCCAATATTCATTATTGTCTTGATGTTAATGATAATATAACACCGTGAAATATCAATTGTTTGAAAATCCTGTGTTCTTTTAGCTAATTCCCTAGCCGTCTCTCAGATGTGTCAGTCAGTCTTATGGTCCAAGATGGCGGTTGAAATTTTGGACATCATGGCTACATTACTGGCAGTAGGTTGTAAGAAACAAGAAGAAAGGAGGCAAAATCAAGCTTCAAGCATGTTGTAAATAAAGTTCTTGGAAGGTGTTATAAAACTGCCAGAAGTTAGTTCCTTGGCAAAACTTACCTTCAAGAGGAGGAGAGAAATGTAGTCTTTATTTTGGGAGGGCAGAGCCCAGCTGAAAGTTGTGCAGTATGTTACTGGAATAAAGAAAAAAATGGATATTGAAATCATTGCCATAACAGCATCCTCATCTCTTTACAAAAACTACATTCTCTAAGTAACAAATGCATTCCAGCATGATACGTGAGGGTCTGGGCCTTCAGGAAGAGATGGGGGAGAGTTTGCAGGTGATACACTGATAGGGTCCCAGAGAAAGAGTAAGTGAATTACAACATTTATTAAATGGGAAATTTCAGAGAAAAATAGTCTAAAAAATATCACAGATTAGGTGGCTTAAAACAACAGCAGTTTATTCTCTAAAAGTTCTGGTGGGGAAGAAGTTCAAAATCACGAGTGTCAGCAGAATCAGACTCTTAACTGAAATTCTAGGTAGAATCCTTCCCTGGCTCCCCCAAGCTTCAGTGGTGGACACAGATCCTCCACACTGCTTGGTTTTTGTAGATGCATCACTCCACTAGTGACCGTACGGTCACAGGGCTTTCTCTCTGGCTGTCTGTATGTTAACATGGTATTAGCCTCCTCTTCTAGGGACATCCACTCTGTGAGTTTAGGGTCTACCTAATGACCTCATTCTAACTTACGACATCTGTAAAGATCCAGTTTCCAAATGAGGTCACGGTCATAGGTATGGGGAGGTTAGGACTTCAACATATCCTTTATGTGGACACAATTCAAGTCACAGCAGGATGTTTCTAGAAAATATACTACCTGATTAACTTTAGAAATGCAGATTCAAAAAGGGTGTGTTTTAATTTTGTTTTTATGAGCTTGCTTTGTGGTTAAAGATTTACGTTGTTCTTCAAGACTTTTGGATTATAATTCTTGTTATTGCTGACATGGTCATAGGCAAAAATAGACTTTAAGGTGGTCTTAATTATTAGGATATACCCAGCCAAATACCCAGATTTTTTTCCCCCTATCCCTCAACAGAAAACCAATCTCTTGAACATGGCATGAGGCATTGTGAATTCTTTGTAATTGCTGTCTCCTTGACATGTAAATGGATATATGACTTTATTACTAAATTCTGCTCCCAATGTCTTTGAAATTTGTACATTTGTATTCTCACATTATTTACTACCTCATAATCAATAAAGGAAGATTTAATCCATTTTTTAGCAGTCCATTATACTTCAGAAAACTCATGAAGCAACAGTGACGATCCCCGCTGATATCAGTAAAAGTTATGTTGTGTCACATATCTTGTTTGTGGTATATATTTATAAACATTTCAACCTAAGTTGTTCAATATTTGTTTTTTAAAAAATTGAATTTTTGAGATCTTATAGGTGTAAGTTTTAATTATGTAAAAACATGACTCAACTAGAACATCTTACTCTATGATAAACAATAAATACCATTAAAAAAATAAAATTGTTACTTTTTGCCATCTTTTGATTTTGAGTTATTTACATACCATTATGTAGAATTACCCTATTAGGAAATAGAGTGTAAGTCCTAAGGAAAACCATGTTGAATGAGGTTAGATGTATTCATATGCTTTATACGGTCCCAGCGAGAGGGACTAAGGTTCTCTCTCTCTCTGCCTTCCTACTCCCTGTGATTAGCCCAGGCAGTTGAGGAATAGAAAAGTGAAGATATTTATCAGTGTGTGGGTCTTTGGATCTTACTAACATTCAACCTGCTTTAATGCAAAGAATTGGCTTATCAAACAGAAAGTTTTGAAGATGACGCTATCGTTGTGTGTATCATGCAAAGGTTACAAACTTTATGTGTATTTTTCCTTTTGTCTTTGCAGTGTGTGCAGGAACAGAGAATAAGCTGAGCTCTCTCTCTGACCTGGAACAGCAGTATCGAGCCTTGCGCAAGTACTATGAAAACTGTGAGGTAGTCATGGGCAACTTGGAGATAACTAGCATTGAGCACAACCGGGACCTCTCCTTCCTGCGGGTAAAGCTGTCTCTTTTTTTCTCATCTCTTCTTTGTGAGTGGACAGTGGTGTCACGATGCCTAGAGCCAGACGTGCTTCCTGCTCCTGCTGTCTGTGCTCCCCTGCCTGGCAGGCCCTGACTGCAGGCAGAAGCTAGGAGATAGGGAAGCGGCACCGCTAGGAAAGGAACAGGAGTTAGAATGCCATAATGACTGATGCCCCAAGTTCAAAAGCAGTCAGTCTCGCCCTAAGATTGATGAAAGATTTGGTCAGTGTGGCACATGACATCTAGCAAGCCTGTCTTTTCTAACATGCTGAGAGAGAGCTAGGAGAGTCAGAGGATCAATCAGATGAGAATTGATAACTCTTAGCTGGTCAGCTCCTTGTCTGCACTTTTCCTGTCACTTTGGACATTTTATATTACCGTAATTAATTATGTTATCATCATGGTGGGCGCTGTCATCACCAAAAAAATAAAAAAGCATTTGTTTCTGAAAATCTCCAAAGTATTTAAAGTAGACGCGGGAAGTCACAGATACTTATGTAGATTAATATATACACGCACATACATTCATACATTTACATATGAAATTAAAGTTACTGAGAGCCAACAAATCCTTTTCAGAACTTTTCTCTTGGCTTTAATTTATTATTGCTCTGTTAAACAGGCTACTGAAGGTAACCCTTAGCTGGGGAGCCAACCTCTTTATTTTCTGCCTCACAATGGAAGAAGAAGAGTTGTCTTGGGCCGCACATTAAATAAGCAAACACTAACACAAGCTGATGAACAAGAGAAAAAAGGGCTGTGCATAATTTTTATGAGATCTGACCTCAAAGATAAGCAAAACATGCCCCAAATAATTCACACATGGCTCGCAGGCTGCAAGTTGGACACCCCTGGATTACAGTTTCTTCAGTTTTGCTTTAACTGAAATAGACTTAGGAATATCAGAATTTCAAAGACACTCAGACAAACTGAAATGGGGATGTGGTCTTCGCATAACTAAGAATCAATTATTTTTGTAAGAATTACTAATATGTATTTTACATAATATCATCCCTAGAATATATTTGATCTTGTTTTTGATAATATTTATCTACTACTCAGAACTGTCTTATATACATCAAGATAAAAATGTTTTGGATGCTGATACAGTAAGCTGTGTATTGGCTAGCAAAGTGTTTAGAGGATTATGATAATTTTAATAATTCTATACTTAGATACATTATTTAAAAAGTGATATTTAAATATTAAATATTTTGAATGCAGTATATCTAGAATTTGTTATAAGTTCAGAAAATGAAATACCTCAGTATATAAATAATGCTATATGTTTGTGATATCCACCTTTTAAATGATTATCATATTTGGCTGGGCATGGTGGCTCACCACTGTAATCCTCGCACTCTGGGAAGCTGAGGAGCTGAGGAGTTCAAGACCAGCCTGAGCAAGAGCAAGACCCGATCTCTACTAAAAATAGAAAAATTAGCTGGGTGTTCTGGATGGTGCCTGCAGTCCTAGCTACTTGGGAGTGTGAGGCAAGAGGGTCAGTCAAGCCCACAAGTTTGAGGTTGCTGTGAGCTATGACTCCTTGGCACTTTACCTAGGGCAACAACAACAATAAAATAAGTAAAAATAAACAAATGACTCTCATATTTGGACTAGTACAGCAAATCTAGGTATTTCTTTGGTTCTAAAAGTTATGTGTCAAAGGGTTTTAACAATTGTGATTTCTAATTGTGATATCTTTATCAAAAGTAGATACTAAAAGTTACCCCTTAAGAGAATTTAAGACTTTTGGAGGGGCTATTGTTTTGAGATGGGAACATGCACAAGCTATCCTAGAACATATGCCAAGAAACTCACTGAAAAAAAGAAAAACTCAGAGAGAAAGCTGCGTTCTGAAGCAGGGGAAATCAATGGTCTAAGTAGACTATTAAATCAGAGTAACATGAGAAAACATAAAACATAAAAACTCAATCTAAATCTCTTTTCTTCTTCCATTTGCTTTACTTGCTTGCTATATCTTGACTGGATTTCACTGCCAAAAAAATGGTCACAAATATTATAAATGACAGTATTTACATTGAATGAGATGAAAATGTCTTTTATAGCTTGTATAATTATTAAGCTCTTAGAAAGATAAAAGAATTATCAGAAGACTATAGTCAATTTTTAGCCTTTAGAAATATAAAAGTTGCATAAAGATAAGTTTGAGTACCATGGTCTATACTGCCGGATATTTACTTTTTTAGGAACCACTTTGAACTAAAAAAAATAATAAGATTTTTTAGAATTAGAAGATTTGGGAAAGAGTGTAAGAAAGGCCAGGGTTTTTGCCTGGAACAAGAAATACACTGTTTCTTTAAAAAAAACTAATGGTCATTTCCAAATGAGCATCTCTAAAATTTCACAGAAACTTTGTAGTAACTCATGAACATATCTGTACTTTAATTTATATATTTAAAGATAAATATAATATATATTTTTTTCTGCTTACTGGTAACATCATTTTTGTTTCACGTATGTTTCATTCCTTTAGAAAAAAGAGTTGTCATAACGACATTCAACAAGGAATCTTACCTCAAGGATGCCGAGGCAAATGATCTATTGTCAGTGATCTTGAGGAGGATTAAAGATGTGTAACACATAAGTACTGTATATGTGTATGTGTACACAAGGTCTGTTACATACTACATATGTGGGTACACATGTATATTTTAAATTATCTGTATTATATAGGGTGGCCATAAAGTTTGTAGGCAGTTTAAAATAGTTGTGTATTTTGTGGCCACCCTGTAAATGTGTAAGTTTTTAGTTGCTAAGACAGAAAGAAGAACCAGAACCAGAATGAAGGTGTGGTCTTGTGTTAACACAGACATGCCCGTTGGGCAAAGATGGGAATGGTTGAGTTGGAAGGATTCAGGACAAGTTTCATCAAAGAGGTACCTGAATAGAATCATGAAAAGATGACGAGGTGAATGGACTGGAACATCAAGACCTCCCAGTGGAAATATCTTAAGGCTCAGAGGAAGGCCCTAACTCAGAGTTAATAAATGTACACTTTGTGTGTGCTGCTCTGAACACCAGGCGTACACATGCGAGTGAATCGTGCATAGTCCTGCCCCCGAGGAACCTGCAATACAAGCTGTAGCAGAAGAAAAAGTTTGAAATGGGATAAATATTGCATTGAAGAGGTAGAGAGCCTTGGAGTATAGATAGGTATTGAGGAGACAGGCACATCCAAGTGACAAGTTAACATTTTGTTCTCAGATAAAATGGTCAAGAGGAGTTGAGAAGAGTAAGATCAAAAAGTGGGCCGAGGACAGATGGCTCTGGGCTCCCCGTCTCTGTTTTTTGATGAGCTCAGTGTTAGTAATATAACTACTTTCTGAAAGCAGGGACAATTTGCAAAAGTATTCATATTACTCCTGTATTGGGTGATTCATTATTTTCACATTATAGGTTAGAATATACTATAATCTCACTTTTTAATATAAAAATTTCATTACTTCTGAAAACCACGTTATGGTTTGCTTGTACTGCTGGTAGCTTCCCTCCAAAATACACAGTATATCCATTATTTACACATTAAAATAAGTAGAGTCCATGTAAAGAAAATCTAGTTATTTTATATTATGCCATTATTTCCTATAAATTTTGAATTCTATGAGTAGTAAACTTGTATTAATCTAGTCTTTGGATTATGCAGATCTGAGATAGATTTATGTAACTGTGACTCATTGAACAATTTCTTACAGAGTTTTCACAATTTTTCTTCCTCTAAAAATGACTCAAATGTGTAATGTGTTCAGAGAGTGAGTAGTGATCTTAAATTTCATTCTGGATTTATTTTCATCTTGAGGGACTAAAGAAATTACTTTTGTTTTTAAAGGATTTTCCACACTTATTTTCTTCTCTAGCAAGGTTGTAGTATTTTGTTTTGTTGTTTCCTTGGGTTTTTTTTTTTAATATCAAACTTATTTTTATGATTCATAACAGTTTCTCCAGGGACCTGTTTACTTTATTCACTGTGTGTGTAGTCAGTATCTAGAATTAGAGCCTCAAATATAATAGGTTTTCATCAAGTGCTTGCTGGATGGATGAATGAATAAGTATTTTCTTAAATTAATACATCCCAATTTCATATGGGACATGATCTCTAGATGACCATGTAAGTCTTTCCTCATAATCATGTAATTTTGATGCAAGCCCCATATAAAACAAATATGTGTGGATAGAATACAGGTAGGCCAATCAGAATCCCTTCTCGTGAGGCTATGGAACTGTGACCAAGAACATTCAGTTTCTGTGTGAGTTAGTACCTTGACCACATGAGTGCCAGAACACAATCATCTCTGTACTGCGGCTTGAATGACAGAGAAAGCTGTGCAGGTAGAATACAAATGACACATGAAACATACAAAGAGCATACAGAATATAAATGTTTTACCACAATAACTAAGAAAATGCCATGAAGGCTATGTTAACCAGTTTGGTGAAAATGTTTCAAATTGTATATAAAACCAGCACACTGTACCCCATGATTGCATTAATGTACACAGCTATGATTTAATAATTTAAAAAAACCTCAAATAAATATTGGTTGAATAAAATATTTTTCTAAAGTTGCTTCCCTTTTCACTTTCTCAGTATCCTTGTCTTTTTTCAGCCATGCGTCCTTCATTGCATGGGCTACTGGCATTTGGCTTTCATATTCTTGTTGCTATATTTAGATGTTTTAATTGACTCCTCTCACTAGGCGAGGTATGTGACTGAGACATTACTCCCAATTAACACATTGTTCATTGTAATTTGCTCTTCAGGGTTTAGTGACTTTGATTGGTTGGTTACGTTTACCTAACACAGACAAGCATACACTTCCCAAATTTTAACTGTGTAAGAAGAAAAGCAAATTGATAATGTCTGCTACCTTATAAGAGCCTGGAGATTAGTTTACAAATAATATCTGAGAGTACATAATATAAGTATTGATGAGTTTAAGGTAAATGAAACTGACATTCTTTTAAATGGAGGTTTGCAAAATATTCCTTTGGTCTTACCCCTGTCTCTGAGGTTTTTGGTTTTTTGTTTGTTTGTTTTTTGGCTTGTTTTCCACTACTTATGAAAATATGCCAATTTAAGAAGAATTTTAATTTGTCAAAAGGAGTTTAATAAATCTTTTAGTCTAAACTAGTTTGATTAAAATTGTTTTCCAACTTATTTTTTGCTAAAACTATTTTTTTAAAGACAAGACAATCTCTATATATTGATGCCTCAAAAAATTTTTACTTACCTCAGAGATAAACTAATAAGAAGAAAGAATTTCTTTTACATTATTTTTTAATTTGCATATACAAATACTAATTGAAACCTGTTAGAAAATGAACATAAGTATTCAGAAAATTTTAAAAATCTATAATTGTTTTCATATACATTTTCTTACCTTCAGATTATATGATTATATTCATGTGTGAATATAATACATATAGTATATGCCATGTGTACATATATAATGCCACATTATTCATTTTTTATTTGACTCTCTTTTTCTTCAATATATTGCAAAGTGGTCTTCATCCCAAGTATGCAAGTATGGATCAACATACAGAAATCAATAAATATGATTACCACATAAAAAGAAGCTAAAACAAAGACCATATAATCATCTCAGTAGATGCAGATCCTTTTATGATTATAAAAACCTCAACAAACTAGACATAGATGGGATATAACCCAAGATTTAAAAAGCCATATGTGACAAAATCACAGCCAAAATTATACTGAATGGGAAAAATTTGAAAAAATATCCACGAGGACATGGAACAAGGCAAGGGTTCCTTGTTACCACTGTCACCGTTTCTATTCAACTTAGCACTAGAAGACTCCACCAGAGCAATCAGACAAAAGAAATAAAAGAAATAAAAGGTATCAAAATAAGGAAAGAGAAGGTTGAACTGTTGCTTTTTACTGATGATATCTAGAAAACCCCAAAGGAGACTTCTGGATTTGATAGATAAATTCATCAGTCACAGGTTACAGAATCAATTTATGCAAATCAGTAGGCTTCCTATACATCAATACTAGTCAAGTTTAGTGTTAAATCGTAGAGGCAATACCATTCACAACAGCCACAAAGAAAATAAAATACCTAGGAGTATACTTAACCAAGAAGGTAAAATATTTCTACAAAGATAACTATAGAATACTGAAGAAAGACTTGGTTTGGTAGCATTTTATTGAAGATTTTTTAATCAGTATTCAGAAGGAATGTTTGTCTACAGTCTTATTTTCTGTGTCCTTTCCTGGCTTGGGAATGAAGATGATACTGGCTTCATAAAGTGAGATACTGGCTTCATCACCATCTCACTGGTGATGTTATGGGATGATTTCTGCAGCATGCAGGCTCTACATTGTAGGTTTGTTAAAATTCTTCTGTGAATCCATCTGGTCCAGGGTTATTGTTGTTGGCAGCTTTTGTTGTTACTACTTCCATCTTGTTGCTCATTATTGGTCTATTATGGAGTTTGATTTCTTCCAGACTGCATTTTGGGAGGTTGTGTATTTCCAGGAAGTTGCTCATTTCTTCTATGTGTTTGAGTTTATGTGCATAGATGTTTTCATAGTATTCACAGGTAATATTTTGTATTTCTGTGGTATCAATTGCAATATATCCTTTTTTCATTTTTGTTGAGATTATTTGAGCCCTTTCTCTTTTGTTTCTGGCTAATATAGCAAGAGGTCTATCAATTTTTTTTATCTTTTCAAGGAACCAAGTTTTGTTGTATTATTGATCCTTTGTATTATTTCTTTTTCCTTTTCATTTAGTTCTGATCTGACTTCAGTTATTTGTTTTCTTTTGTTGGTTTTGGACTTGGTTTACTCTCCACTTCAAGTTTCTCGAAATGTGTCATTAAATTGTTAATTTGTGATCTTTCTTTTTCATGTAGGCAAATAAAGTGATGAATCTTCCCCTTACGACTGATTGGCTGAATCCATGGATTTCGATAGCTTATTTCCCCTTTGTCATTCAGATCATAGAATCTTTTGATTTTCATTTTAATTTCATTACTGACCCAATAATTGTTCAGCAAGAGGTTGTTTAATTTCCATGACTTAGTGTATGATTGAGTGCTGCTCTTTGATTTTATTTCTAGTATTATTCTACTTTTCTCTAAGAAAAATGCATGGTATGATCTCTATTTTTTTTTAATTTGTTGAGAAATGTGTTGTGGCCTATGATATGATTACTCTTGGGGAATATTCCATGTGCTGATTAAAAAAATGTGTATCCCGTAGTTTTGGGGTAAAATGTCTGGTAGGCCCATTTATTCTAGAGTCCCATTTAAATCCAGTATTAATTTATTTTCTGCTTAGATCATCTGTCCAGTTGTGTCCCTGGAAATAGTGATGCTGCTATTTATCTCTTTGCTTTGATTTAGTAGGGTCTGCTTTATGATTCTAGGAATTCCTGTGTTAGGTGCATTAATATATAAGATTGTTATATCTTCTTGTTGAATTGCTTCCTTTACCTTTATATAATATCAATCCTTCTCTTTCTTTGCTGCCATTGATTTAAAGCCAATTTGATCTAATATAAAAATAGCTACACCTAAATTCTTTTGACTCCATTTGCATGGAATTTTTTTCCCCTTAACTTCGTGTCTTTATGAGTCCTTGTGGGTTAGATGCATTTCTTAGACATAGCAGATATTTGGGTAGTATTTTTTTCATCCATGTAGCCAGCCTGTGTCTCTTGATCAGGGCATTCAAACCGTCCACGTTGATTGATAGAAGTGGTCTGACCAAAAATCGCATTACAACAAAGATATTTGTATCAGAATGTTTATTGCAGCCCAATTCATAATTGCTAGGTCATGGAAGAAGCCCAAGTGCCCACTGACCCACGAATGGATCAATAAATTGTGGTATATGTACACCATGGAACACTATGCAGCCCTAAAGAAAGACGGAGACTTTGCCTCCTTCATGTTTACATGGATGGAACTGGAATGTTCTTCTTAGCAAAGTATCTCAAGAATGGAAGAAAAAGTATCCAATGTACACAGCCCTATTTTGAAACTAATTTATTGCTTTCATAGGAATGTTATAACCTAATTATAACCTTAGAATATGGAAAGGGGGCTGGAAGAGGAGAGGGGAGGGGGTGGATGGGTGGAGGGAAGGTGATTGGTGGGGTCACCTCTATGGTTTATCCTACAAGGGTACAAGTGAATCTTTCTAAAAGCAAAGTATGAATGTCTTAACTCAATAACTAAGAAAATGACATGAAGGCCACATTAACCAGTTTGATGAGAGTATTCCAAAATGTATATGAAAACACCACACTTTACCCTGGTGATTGCATTAATATACACAGCTATGATTTAGTAAAAAAAAAAAAAAAAAAGAAGTGTTATGTGGGATACTCTTCTGTTCATCTGATTGGTAGCAACTTACTGCTTTGTTTTACCTCTTGTGCTACTGTTTCATATGAGCTTTGAGCTTTAGTTTTTGGGTGGTTTTACTGGTGAGTGTCTATTGGGCTGACTCATGTATAATGTAGTTCTAAGTATTTCCTGCAGAGCAGATCTGGTATGGACTAATTCTTTCAACATATAATGTGGTTCTAAGTATTTCCTGCAAAGCAGATCTGGCATGGACTAATTCTTTCAATGTTTGCTTGTCTGGAACAGTCTTTATTTCTCCTTCAGTTATGGAACTTAGTTCTGAAGGTAAAAATTCCAGGTAGCAGTTGTTCTGTTTAAAAAGAATGAGCAAGAAGCCTCAGTATCTTCTGGCTTATAAGGTCATAGTTGACATGTTTGCAGTTAGCCCAATAGGTTTTCCTTTTTAATTTACTTGATGCTTTCATCTCATAGTTCATAGGAGTTCCTTCTCTGTGTTGACTTTGGCCAGTATGAAGATTACATGTCGTGGCCCCTGCCTCTTTGCAATGAATCTCCCACATGTTTGTCGAGCTTGTACTTAGATGCCTAATTCTCTAGCAAGACCAGGAAAGGATTTTGTTGTTGTTTGTTCCTTTTTTTCAGTTATCCCCCCACAAGGTTTTCTAGTCCTTGTGAGTTTTCTTCTTGACCCTCAGGGATGCTTGTGATAATTATAATTGGCCATTTTACATAGAATCTCATATTTCCTTCTATGTCTTATTCATTTTCTCTTCATTTTCTGTCCTTTATTGTTGATTGGTTGAGTTATTTCAAAAACGTTGTCTTCAAGCTCAGAGATTATTTCTTCTTCCTGGTCTAGCTATTCTTGAATATTTCCACTCTGTTGTTTATTTCTTTAAATTGGTTTTTCATTTTCAGAAATTCCATTTTTTAATGCCTTTCTTTGTAGTGCATTTTTCATTCATTACCTGAGTTGCTTTCCTGATTTTGTGCATTGGTTTTCTATTTTGTCTTGTATTTAATTGATCTTTCTCATAATTCATATTTAGAATTCTTTATCTGTCATTTGAACATTTTCATTTTTTGATTATTATCCATCACTAGAGAGCTGGTGTTCCCTTTTGAGGGTGACCTTTCACTCTTATTTTTCATATTTGCAGAATTCTTTCACTGATTCCTACTCATCTGGGGAAATTTTACTTCTTACTTTTAGATTTTCTTTAGTTTAGATGGGGTTTTATTTTCTTCTCCCCTCACTCACAAGGAAGTAACTGTAGCATGTGTTGGGTAGGAACCTTTGGCTTTGCTTGTTGGTTCTTTAATTAGAGCCTAGGTTCTTAATGGATACCTGGGTTAAAAATATCCTCGTGTTCTGGTTTCCTCAGTCGCTAGCTATTCGAGGCTTTAGCTGTATTGAGCTATGTGTGTGGGCAGATTACTTGTCTCTCTTTAATGAGGGAGGGTGGAAGTCTTTGCGGTCCTTTTTCTTTCCCCAGTCATGCGTTCTTCTTAACAGTATGAATTGTACTGTACATCCAACTTAATCCCTCCAATAGCAGCAGTGCTTGTGGGTAAGATTTAGTCAGTAAACACTGAAAAGGGGGTGCAGGTTGACCTCCTTGTCAGGAGGTGACACTTGAAATAAGGAACAAGCTGCAGTGTTGTTTTGGTACCTGTGACTGGCTCTAGCTTCTGGGGAGAAGCACTTACATCCCCCAGGTTATGAGTGGGGCCCTGAAACTTCCAGGTGAGTACTGGCTCTTCACCACAGCAAAGGCAGGTGAAACAGTGAGTCTGAGTGTGGCTGGGTTTGATGATCTTTCCCTCAAGCACCACAAAATCTGGTAAGGTATCTTCTACTTCAGCAAGGGTCAGTGGTCTGCTCCCAGCTTCTGTGGAAAGCTTTCAGGGAGGTCCCACCCAGCCATGAAGTCCGCTTGCGGGCACAGAGCCATCTGAGCTCACAATCTGGGTGTCAGCAGTGAGTTTTGCTGTTCTCTCCACTATCTTACCATGTGGTCTCTCTGCAGCATCTGCTAGCAGACAAGAACTCAAGCTGCCTGACCTCCCTTATGACTGAGCTATAAGCAGGGAACTTCCCTGTATAGAATCCCCACCTGGGCTGAAAGCGTGGCCTTCCTAGGAGGGTTGGGGTGCTCTATGAATGCACTTTGGCTGGAACCCAAAAGGGCTCTTTTCAGTTCTTCTCACACGGGCTCCCTCATCTCTTGAGCTTAGTTCACAAATGTTTCCTCTGTGACCCAGAACAACACAATTGAGTCCTGGAGGTACAAGATCTAGCCTATTGCCCTCTTCCTGTGTCCCTGAAGATCGATTTCTGACCATGCCAGGGAGAAGTAATGCTGGTTCCAAGTTGACTATGGAGTACTCAAGCAGGTTTGATGTTCCTTCACTTCAGGGTGTGCCTGTTCTAATGGAGCGATCAGGCAAGTAGCACCAAGGAGGGCTAGTGAACAGGGGACTCACAGTCTGTGCATCCCTTAATTCTGCAGATTTAAGAAGAAAGGTTTAAGCCACTCTCTTCAGGGAAACCTCAGTGTGGTGGATGCACCAATAGTGGGGAATCAACAACTCCTGAGAGTCCTGGCTCAAAGATCTCTCTCAACTGACACAAGGGAGAGGGAATGAACAGAAAATGCATCTGGATGAAGGAAACTCTGCCCCTGTCTCTGGAAAGCAACCCACCTGGAATGTCCACACTCTGGGGTTATGCAGCTCCGCTGGGACTCACCAGCCCCTATGACTCCTGCATCTGTACTGGAACTTAGAAATGTTTGTGTCATAACAAGCCAGATGAAAACTGAGGGGCTGAAGCTCCCTGGGGAGGATAAAGGCACATAGGAGTAGAGAAGCAATATGGTACCTACCATCTTGGCTCACGTTTGTGGTGATTGGGAGCACCCCAAGGGGCTGGCAGCCTGTCTTCAAGAAACCTTCAGTTCATTGGCAGTTGCAGCTTTTTGGATTATGAGAGCAACAAGTTTCTCCAACAGCTTGGCAGCCTGCTGACTGATAGAAATGTGACACAGAGAGAAAAAAACCACTCCATCTATTCTTTTTGCTGGACTCCAAACCCCTCGGGGATTGTCCTCTGTGAGTATCTTGCTCCTTCTCTCTTCTTCTTTTGGAGTCTTGTAGTTTTGGCACTTTTCCCTTGTAATTATACTTCTTCTTTGATTCTTTGTTTTTTTCTTTTCCAGGTAACTATTGCTTTCATGCTGATACAATCTGGCAGCTGATGTCTCTGGTCAGCCATATTCTTTCAATCTTTTTAAAATCAGCCTACCATATTACTTTAAAATTAATCTTAAATTATTTTAAGAAATCAGCTTTGCACAGTGATAGTATCATTGCCAATGAAGTTTGTCTAAGGTGTGATTAGTGCTAATCAAAAACATTTTTCTAATACCTTGTCATGACAACTTAAAATATACTCTGAATTTTCAATCTTTATGAAGACAGACTAAAAAAAAAAAAGAAAACATGTTATATATATGAACAAATAACTTATAACAAAACTCATATAGTTTTTATGCTTTTATGGAACACATCTCTGTTACTTTGGATACAAGCTTAAGAGTAAACTTGTTGTTAAAATATATTGATTTGATTCCCTGCTTTTCAATATTTACTTATTTCCTATACTTTCACATTAAAATAGTCAAAGGATACTTATAATGGAGCAAAATCTATATTGTCACTGAAATTTGCTTACAGGTTCCATCTAATGCCAAAAAAAAAAAAAAAAATAAGAACATTCTATAGAAAAAGACTAACAGAAAAAAATTAATCCTCAACAATAGACTGTAAGCAGGAAATACAAAGAAGTATTCACCCAATTATATAATGCCCAGGTCTGAAGGTGAAAGCACTTCTAATCCATTAGTGGAGAATTTAGGCACACAGCTATGCCTAATTGCTAGCAAAGCTGTGAAATACATGTTCTACCTTCTCTGAGCAGTTCTGTGATCAGCCACAACTCCACTTACTATGGAGGAAGAGAGAATAGACTTTAGCAATCAATCAACAGTGCTGTCACCCTATATAATTATTATTCACTGCATAAAAGTTGTTTTAATGACTACATTTTTGTTCTCTATAATTTAATTCCCCCTTTCTCTATATCAAGTATCTATAAAAGGCAAGTCTTTAGGAGAACAAGTGCCTGTAAAAGACAAAATTCAGATGACTTTGTAACTGTTGCAGAATACAGAGTAAATGGACTGTGGATTAAGCTGGCAACTTTTGACTATTTTTGAGACTTGATGTTAAAAATGGTAAGCTTGGGGCCTCTAAATTAGAGCTCAAGAGTTATGGAGAGAAACAAATATATCTATTATAGCTGTGAAAGTTGCCCGTATTAACCTCAGGACTGACTTGGTGTATTCCTTTAAATCAGGAGATTGTCTATTCGTCTATTATCTATCTGTCTACATGTCTCCTAAAAACCTTTCATATTTCACTGGATCCTTTTGAATGCATTGTTATATACTCTTATACTCATTAACTGTTTTCTTGATTTTTTTTCTGAAAATGCTAGCTAGAAGTTCTTAATATTTTCATCTGCCCTTGCATTAACTTACATATTTCATAATCTTTATTTTTTATTCCACCTTTTTTCTCTTTCATGCCAAAAGCTTTTTTCTAATGTATATTCTGACTTATCTTGTTGCTGTTTTTCCATTTGAGCTTAAGAATGAGAAGGTACAACATTTTTAAAGAGACTTAATGCCACACACCTGGCAGTCTTCACTTTGGGGGAATCATGGAGACCTGAACACGAAGCTTGGCATTCCAGCATGAAATAGCAGTTTGCCTTTGGGTGTCAAGACAAACCCTTAACTCAACTTTAGACCAGAATTTTCTAACTTTTATGTAGGAGAAAATGCCTGTCTATGGACCAGTCAGTGTGGGAGAGCGGAGGAAAAGTGGGGAATTGCATATACTAAGAGGAGACCTTTTAGCACTTTCATGGACGGTTCTGTTTCTTATTCCAAATTTCCTTTCTACCTGCCTCCCCAGTTCTGGTTGTCACTTATCAGACATTATTCATGTAGAGGAAAAGAGAGAATTAGCCAAAAGAATAATTTATTAACTAAGTAATTTTTTCAAAACGACATAGCACTTAAATGTTTATTGCTGCACAATTCACAATCACAAAGATGTGGAAATAACTAAAATGCCCATCAATACATTACTGTGTTAATAAAACGTGGTATATGTATACCCTGGATCACCGCTCAGCCATAAAATAAATGGTGAACTAATACATTTTGTAACAACCAAGATGGAATTAGGGACAATTTTTCGAAGTGAAGTATCACAAGAATGGAAAAACAAACACCACATGTACTATTAAATTGCAAGTAATCTATCAAAACTTAAGTACACCTATGGTAGTAAAACTCAACAGAAGGCAAGGAGGCAAGTGGAAGGGAGCAGTGGGTGGTAAATTCACACCCAACAGGTACAAGGCACACTCTCCAGGTGAAGGGAATACTTTTAAGTTTAACTCAAACTGTGCAAAAGCAATTTATATAACCAAAATATATGCATGTATGTTGGCTGGCCCCAACTATATCAGAAATTATAGAGGTGGAGTGCAGTAATCTATGATTTAATAAACCTGTTCGTATAATTGAAACACATGCTCAAGTCTGATATTCATTGACTACATCATACCTTTGCTACTATGCAATTTTCAATAAATCTTTTTAGTGAACCAAAAATGAAATACAACTAAATGTCACCATGCCAGCCCCACATGACAAAATATATTAGTGTACAAAACATTCTTTCTTAATTTCCTGATGAACAAAATAGATATATTATTAATACATCCCAGGACAAGCGGATGATTGACAAGCATTCTAAACATTTAAATGCTAACAGTCCACACTGGAATCATAAACCCAGTAACACTTTATTGCTTTACACAAATAAGGTCTACCCTACTTATTTCTTTTCTAACTGTATATCAAATATAGGCCAAGAGTTCAGAATTTTTCCATGTCACTCTCTCTTTAATCTCTTTCATTTTGAAAGAAATACATTTTTCATTAAGTGTTTTTTGAAGATGAGTCAGAAAATCTCCTGGCCTATACCTGCAAGTAGTTATCCACCTAGGAGGAGAGTTGAGATGACTTTGACCTCTAACACTTTGCTTAGGAAACTGCCTTGCCAGAAACTTAATGTGTGATTTCTATGGACTCCACTTTCCTGCATTATGGGTATCAGTTCAAGCTGACAACTGCAGTCTGTGAGGTCAGCAGACAGTATTAATAGACACGCAGTCAGTGCTGCAGCTGTGTTAATGTAAAGTTTGAACCCACTGGTTTGAAAAAATAATGACAAAATGTATGGGAAACTTTCTGTAACTCCTCACAGTGTGAATTTTACTCAGGTTTTCAAAACTGACTTCTTCCTTTACCCCACTCCCATTCCCACTGGGTTTTTTTAAATTCATGTTTAAAAAGTTGCACAAATCTATTGTTAAACCTTTATAAAAATTTCTTTTACTTTTTAAAGACATTCAAGTAGTGGTGCCTTTTAAAATAGCGTAAGATATAGAGTTCCCTTTGGGGGATCATAAAGCTAAAAAAAATAATTTTTGCCCCTTAAGGTAGTAACAGTGGTTTATCATTTGCTTTCTAAATTCCTTAATTTGATTCCCAAGGTGTAACCCTTTTTCTTTTGTACATTGTCAAATATCTAATGAGAACCTACTTATTTCAATGCTGTTAGGATAGTTTTCAATAGTCCTAAAGGGTTTAAATTTTAAAGATTTCTTTTAGGGACTGTTTCAAAACTTGTGTTTCTTTCTGGAACACAGAGGTATCCATTGTCAGTGGAAGGTGCTTGAGATTTTATGATTAGAGATTAGATTTATTCCCCCCAAATATCTCCATTTAGCTTTTAACAAAAATATCATAATATGAAGAGGAAAGAAACAGATTAAATGGAGAATATATTTTAATAGGGAAAAGTAATTTTACTTTTTTAAAAGATATGCCCTTTATAGACTCCAGGTGACAGGTACAAAAGCCAGCAGAGAAGTGACACAACAAAGAATGGGCTTTGGGGCTGACGGAGAAATGACGGCTTCCCTACATCCTACATGCCTGTCCTTGAGCACGCCCGCCACCTGACCTCTGTGAGGCTTAGTTCCTAATTGCAGAGCATACATGCAGCACCCAATTTTGTGTGGTTAATTTGAAATGAAACTCAAGTAAGAGAATATATGCAAAGCTTCTAGTGCCATGTCTAGTGCATATAGTGAGCTCAACAAATGCATTTATTTTTCCTTTCCCCAAACACAACAGTTCTCAATTGTGGATGCACATTAAAATCACCCAGTGAACTTCAGTAAATGAATTCTCTCCTCCCTGCTGCCCAAGATTCTGATCAAATTGCTCTGGGCTAGAGCCTGGGTGTCAGTAGTTTATAAATCTCCCCAGGCAATTCCAATGAGTGGTCAAGGTTCAAAATCTGTAACAAAGCATCAGTCCTTGAACTTTCATGAGCTTCAGAAATACCTGTGGAGATTTTTCAAATTTAACCCTGCCTTTAACCTTGGAAGACACAGATTCAATAGAATGGGACAAATTACCTTAGAAGTTTGAGGAAGATATTTCGGTGTCCCTAACTGTTTTAGGCTATTTAAAAGTTTAGAGATGCCCACACCACCTTACTTCTCCCTCAGTTTCCTAATGACTTCTGAGTGACACTCTCACACTTTCTCATTTGATGACCATTCCGTGGAGCAGACATGGTAAAAACTGCACCCTCGCTCGACAGACAATACAGTTTAGAAAAACAAAATTGCCTTACTGAGTGTTACTCAGTAAGTGTTACTGAGTGTTACTTGTTAACACTCAGTTGATGACAAAAGTTAGACTCCCATTTGGGTAATATATGGTAATAATAATTTACTGAGGTCATATCCTTGCTGGACATTGTGCTAAGAGATTTGCATTAATTTTCTTAATACTGACTAACTTAGTAGGCAACTACTATTATTTTACTCCTTCTTTATTTTATAAGCAAGAAAACTAGAGCTTAACAGTGGATATTAACTTGCTTGAAACCAGGCAGCTTGTTAAATCCCAACGCTATGATTCACAACAAATCTCTCTGGCTCCAGCATCTTGGTGCTAAGCCACCCACCCTTCACTGTCCCCTCCTAAATTTCCAGTCCCCTCTCTGCCCTTTCATACCACTCTAACAGCCTCCATGTTATCACCAGAGATCCTCTACATGCTGTTTTCCAGTACCCTAATTCCTAGGAAAGTAATAGGAAGAAAATATGTTCACCATTATCATTTTTATGGACTACCTGACTCTGACTTTTAGCTCTGGGATTTGAAGACTCATATGAACTCCATTCCCAAATCAATTACAATATTGGGTTGCTGACACTCCAGTCCAAACTCTGCTTCTAGGAACTGGGTGTGGGGAATATTTTGGTTCATGTATATTTAGAAAAATTTAAAGTTAGGACAGGTCTTCAGGTTTTGCTTAGTTCAGTAAGAGATGGAATAATGTTGCTAGGACCTGGCTTTGTCCATCTCTTAAGCACTCCACTTCTCTTCCTTACTGTATTGGGTTTGTTGTCAGGCACAGTAACCATTTTTAATTGTAAAATGGTTGTGCTGTATATTCAAGAGAGCAAAGGAGAAAATCTGCTCCCCACATCTCCAATAATTACCCGCAAGTTTAGTCTCATTACTTGTGATTGCTCCAACACCCATACTTAAAACAATGCTTACCAGCAAGCCAAAGTAGACTGTACCTGAATCACACACCTTCTCAGAGGTTGAGTGTGGAGTCTATTCCTTGGCAATCCTAGGAACCAAGACTAGAGAAGGAATGTACTTCCAAAATAAAAAGTGAGTTGTTGATGGAAGAAGGTGAGATTTCCCTACATGTCCTAAGCTGCAAGTTAGTTATTAGGTTTATTACTCTCATCTCCTATTCCTATAAATTTTTATATGAGAATTATATTTTATATGCATTAACCTATTTATGCTATTGTTACGTTTATTCCTGATAAAATTATAGCCCATATGTTCTTGTCTTTTGGGGTTGTTTCTTGCCAATATGTACCAATGTTCAGGAATGAACTCATAAAAGATTTAATTTTTTTTTTTTATTAATTGATTTCTGTGTACATTGATGCCAACATGGGGTACATTGTGCTGTTTCATATACAATTTGAAACATCTTCATCAAGCTGGTTAACATAACTTTCATATCATTTGGTTAATCATTGTAT
>CAUYQV010158375.1:0-21694 GCA_963574575.1 Galagoides demidoff | reverse complement strand
TCATAGCTGTGGAAAAGATTCCATTCAGTGGGGAAATGATTCCCTATTTAACAAATGGTGCTGGGTGAACGGGCTGGCGACCTGTAGAAGACTGAAACTAGACCCACACCTCTCACCATTAACTAAGATAGACTCTCACTGGATTAAAGATTTACACTTAAGACATGAAAATATAAAAATACTAGAAGAAAGTTCAAGGAAAACACTTGAAGAAATCGGCCTGGGCAAATATGTTATGAGGAGGATTCCTCGTGCAATTGAAGCAACATCAAAAATACACTACTGGAACTTGATCAAACTAAAAGCTTCTGCACAGTCAAGAACACAGTAAGTAAAGCAAGAAGACAGACCTTTGTGATTTTGTGATGTGGGATATTCTTACTGGAGTTAGATGATATCTCAAAGTGGTTTTGATTTGCATTTCTCTAGTGATTAAAGATGCTGAACATTTTTTCATGTGTCTGTATACCATGTGCCTGTCTTCTTCAGAGAAGCTTCTGTCCATGTCTCTTGCCCAAAATGAAATGGGATCACTTATTCTTTTCTTATTAATAAGTTTGAGTTCTCTGTGGATTCTGCTTATTAGACCTTTGTCAGAAATGTAACCTGCAAATATCCTCTCCCATTCAGAGGGCTGTCTACTTGCTTTACTTACTGTGTTCATAGAAGTGCAAAAGCTTTTTAGTTTGATAAGATCCCAGTAATGTATTTTTGGTATTGTTTCAATTGCCCACGGGGTCCTCCTCATAAAATGTTCTCCCAGGCCAATTTCTTCAAGTGTTTCCCTTGTAAGTTTTCCAAGAATTTTTATAGTTTCATGTCTTAAGTTTAAGTCTTTTATCCATTGAGAGTCAATTTTTGTTAGAGGAGAAAGGCGTGGGTCCATTTTCAGTCTTCTACATGTCGCCAGCCAATTCACCCAGCCCAATTTGTTAAATAAGGAATCTTTCCTCCAATTTATATTTTTTCATAGGCTTATCGAAGATCGAATGACAATAAGTACCTGGGTTCATCTCTTGGTTTTCAATTATGTTCCATACAGTTTCCTCTCTATTTTTGTGCCAGTACCATGCTTGTTTTGATCACTATCGATTTATAGTAAAGTCTGGAGTCCGGTAGCGTGATTCCTCCCAATTTGTTTTTATTTCTGAGTAATATGTTGGCTATTCAAAGTTTTTTCTTTATCCATATAAAATGAAGTACTAATTTTTCCAGATCTTTAAAGTAGGACAGAGGTGCTTTAATAGGGTTTACATTAAATCTGTAGATTGCTTTGGGTAGTATGGATATTTTAACAATGTGGATTCTTCCCAGCCATGAGCATGGTATATTTTTTCATTTCTTAACATCTTCAGCTATTTCTCTTCTCAGAGTTTCATAGTTATCTTTATAGGGATTTTTCATGTCCTTTGTTAGGTACACTTCCAAATATTTCATCTTCTTTGGCACTATTGTAAAGGGAATAGAGTCCTTGATTGTTTTTTCCCCATGACTACTGTTGGTACATATAAAGGCAACAAATTTGTGTATTGATTTTGTATCCTGAAACACTGCTGTATTCATTGGTCACTTCTAAGAGTTTTGTAGTTGAGTCCCTGGGGTATTCCAGATATACAATCATATCATCTGTGAAGAGTGACAGTTTCATCTCCTCTGATCCTATGTGGATATACTTGATTGCCTTCTCTTGCTTAATTGTGATGGCTAAGACTTCCATTACAATGTTAAAAAGCAGTGGAGGCAATGAACAACCTTGCTTGGTTCCTGATATGAGTGAAAGTGATTTCAGTTTTACTCCATTCAGTACAATGTTGGTTGTGGGTTTGGTGTAGATGGCCTCTATTAGTTTAAGAAATGTCCTTTCTACACCTATTTTCTTAAGTATTCTGATCATGAAAGGATGCTGGATATTATCAAAAGTTTTTTCTGCATCAATTGAGAGAATCATAAGGTCTTTATTTTTTATTTTGTTTATGTGATATATTATATTTATAGATTTATGTATATTGAACCATCCTTGGGACCCTGGGATGAATCCCACCTGGTCATGATATATAATTGGCTTGATGTGTTGTTGGATTCTTTTTGCTAGGATCTTATTGAATATTTTTGCATCAATATTCATTAGAGATATTGGTCTATAATTTTCTTTTCTTATTGGGTCTTTTCCTGGCTAGGGAATCAGGGTGATATTTGTTTCACAGAATGTGTTGGAAAGTATTCCTTCTTTTTTGATGTTTTGTGTTAGGTTAAGTAATATAGGTACTAGTTCCTCTTAAAAGATTTGGTAGAATTCTAATGTAGAATTCTGGTCCTGGACTTTTCTTTTTTGGGAGATTTTGTATAGTTGATTCTATTCCAATACTTGATATTGGTCTCTTCAGCATTTCCACTTCTTTCTGTTTAAGTCTAGGAAGCTGGTGTGCTTCCAAGTATTGGTCAATTTCTTTCTAATTTTTGTATTTCTGAGAATAGAGTTTTTTGTAATATTCATTAAGAACTTTTTGAATTTCTGAGGAGTCTGTTGTTATTTGGCCTTTATCATATCTGATTGATGAAATTAAGGATTTTACTTTTATATTTCTGGTTAGGTTGGTTAAAGGTTTATCTATTTTATTGACCTTTTCAAAAACCCAACTTTTTGATTGGTTGATGTGTTGTATAATTCTTTTGTTTTCAATTTCATTTAGTTCTGCTCTAATTTTAGTCATTTCTTTTCTTCTTCTGGGTTTGAGAGTTGGAGTGTTCTTCCTTTTCCAGTTGTTTGAGATGTCCCATTAATTTGTTGACTTCCTCTCTTTCCACTCTTTTAAGGAAGGCTTGAAGTGTTATAAATTTCCTTCTTAGGACTGCATTTGTGGTATCCCAGAAGTTCTAGTAATTCATGTCTTCATTATCATTTTGTTCCAAGGACTTGGTAATCTCCTTCTTAATTTCATCTATGACCCAGCTGTAGTTCAACATCAGGTTATCTAGTTTTCTATCTTTTTGTATGAGTATGGACATTCCTGTCACTACTGAGTGCAACTTTTATTCCATGATGGTCTGAGGAGATACAAGGAATGAATTCTATTCTTTTAAATTTGCTGAGGTTACACTTGTAACCTAAGATGTGATTAGTTTTGGAGGATGTTCCATGGACTGATGAAAAGAATGTATATTCAATTCTGCTAGGATGAAATGTACTGTAGATTTCTGTTAAATCTAATTGTTGAATGGTTACGTTTAAGTCTAGAATTTCTTTGCTTAGTTTTTTTATTGGAGGATCTATTCAACACTACCAAAGTGTTGTGAAAATCTCCAACTATTATGGTGCTGGAGGTTACCAAGTTGCTCATGTCTGTTAGGGTCTCTCTTATAAACTGAGGAGCATTCTGGTTGGGCACATAAATTTTAATAATTGCAATATTCTGTTGAGTGTTTCCCTTGACAAAAATGAAGTGACCATTCTTATCTTTCTTTACTTTTGTTGGTTTAAAGCCTATTGTGTCTGTGAATAAAATTGCCACACTTGTTTTTTTCTGATTTCCATTTTCCTGAATTGTAGATGTCCATCCTTTCACCCTGAGTCTGTATTGAGTCTGTATTTATCTTTTAAGGTAATATGAGATTCCTGAATGCAGAAGATATCTGCCCTGAGTTTTTGTATGCAGTCAGCCAACCTGTGCCTCTTTACAGCATAATTTAAGCCATTCACATTAATTGAGAGTAGTGATAAGCCTTGTAGTATTTTGGGTGTCAAGTTTTTCAAAAGTCCAGTGGACATTTTTAAACCTTTCACCGCTTTTCAATTTGGGATTTGATCAAACATTTCTGAGTGAGTTTACTTTGGTGGTAGAGCATTGTGTAGGTCATTGTGCAGGATGGGTCTGAGAATATCCTGGAGAGCTGGTTTAGTTATGGCAAATTTCTTCAACATGTGAATGTCATTAAAGTATTTAATTTCTCCATCATAAATGAAATTCAGTTTAGCTTGATACAGGATTGTGGGTTGAAAGTGGTTTTGTATTAGACGGATAAAAGTTGATGACCATGCTCTTCTGGCATGAAAAGTTTCAGTGCAGAGATCTGCCATCATTCTAATATTCTTCCCCTTGTAGGTTATGGTTTTCCTATGTCTGGCTGATTGCAGAATTCTGTCCTTCACATTAGCTTAAAGTTAATTAGAATGTGTCTGGGAGATGCTTTATTTGGATTGAGTCATGCTGGGGTTCTGAAACTGTCTGCTATCTGAATTTTAGTATCTCTTCCTATGTTGGGGATGTTATCTTCAATTATCTGTTGGAGTAAAGCTTCTGTGCCTCCTGGAATAACTTCTTCTTGTCCGGGATCCCTATAAGGCGAATATTTGCTTTTTTGGAGTAGTCCCACAGCTCTCTAAGAGAGTGATCCATTTTTTGCTCTTCACTTCTCTTCCTCTTTGGGCATTTGGGAGCGTTCAAAAGCTTTGTCTTCAATGTCAGATATTCTTTCTTCTGCCTGCTCCATTCTGTTACTAAGGGATTGTACTGTATTTCTCATATCTTGAAGGGCTGCAAATTCTTTTCTTGATGTGTCAAAATCTTTGGTAATGTTGTCTTTGAATTCATTGAATTCTTGAGAGAATTTCTGAATTATTCCTCCAATTTCTAATTCCAACTTTATTTCCATTAAGTTAATCTTATTTCCCATCCAAATTCTGAACTCAATTTCTGACATCTTTGCCACTTGTTCATGAATGGGATCATCTGGAGTGTCTTCCTTTTCATTCCTTGGGTGCATTGCTCTAGTTTGGTTATTCATGTTGCCAGAGTTTTTCCACTGATTCTACCCCATGATTATTTTTCATCAATTAGCAAGATGAGAAGGTAAGGTGAAATTGGATTCAGGGCTCCTGGAGTTGTTGTTAACTATCCTTTTGCCAAGGAGCTGGGACTGGTGACTATAGCTTTTTCCCCTATAACTTTGCAATAGACCTATACAGTATTACAGTCTGAGACTTTGGACATCTGCTTGGTATGGTGGGGTTAGGTGACTCTGTCTTATATTCAGCTGATCTTTGCCTGATCCTAGTGGATCAGTGCCTCTGCATTGAAGTCTTAGCTGTGGAGAAATACAAGCCACTAAGACACCCCACCCCCCATGGGCAACAACTGGAAGAGGAAAATCAACCCTTCCCTCTACCACACAATCAGGGTACCACTCTGGAGGGTCCTTGGGTGATTGGCCCAGGTCAGGAGTTCCAAACCAATTGACCCAGTCAGCACTAACTCTCAAGTGGTAGAGTTAGAAAAATCTCCACAATTAGACAGCAGAGGTCTACTAACTGCTCAAATGTGGCTTTCTCTGGTGCTCTGTGAAGTCAGAAAGGCCCACCCAGTAGCAATGTTGGGCCAGGGGGGCTAGTATCTCTCCCCTCCTTGCCCCTCTTTCACTCCCTGTCATTGGTAACCCAATGGGGCTCTGGTTCTGTTCCCTCCAATAAGCAGATGTGTCATGGCTTTGCTTCTGCCAGAGTCAAAGGAAAGTCAATACCCCCTTGGCCTGGCCACCACCCTCTGCCATCAGCTGGCTTGGGGAGCTAAAGCCTGCCTGCCTAGGGTACTCAATGGCAACTGGGGAATGTTCCACCTGAGCTCAGTATAAACCTGAGGATAACAAGTCAGCAAATAATTTTCTCCCTCAGCCACCATGCCTTTGCCCCATCCACTCTGCAGCACTGGAATCGCTATAGGGCAAGGTCTGGCTTCCTCTGGCAGTCCTCAGAGTTGGGGAGATGTCTCTCCAATATTAGACCACTGCGGAATCTCTCTACTATTGCTGAATCTTCATGGGAGGTGTCCCTGCACTGCTTCCAGGTAGCTTCTGTGGCTAGAGAGGCAGCTGGAGTGGCGGCTCTGGCAGGGTTGATCGCAGGGCCATGGAGGTTCTGGCAGGGTGGGGTGCATGGTGGTTCTGGTAGGGCAGAGCACCAGGCACACGGCAGTTCTGGCAGGGCACAACACAGGCCACATGGAAGCTCTGGCAGGGTGGGCTTGAGGTGTATGGAGGTTCCGGCAGGGCAGGGCATGGGGTGCGTGGCTCTGGCAGGATGGGGTGTGGGGCACTTGGAGGTTCCAGCAGGGCAGAATGCAGGGCGCATGGAGGCTCCAGCAGGGCAAGACACGGGATATGTGGAGGCTCCAGCAGGGCAGAGCATAGGGCACTTAGATCCGGACACAAGGCACTTGGCTCACAAGCCTCCTCCCGCAGCTGATTTGCACTTTCACAGAGCCAAGCCTGATAGCCTACCCTGCTTTGTCTGTCTGCACTACTGCTGGGCTGATTGTTACAGTGCAGCTTTCCTACCACAGCCCTTGCAGTACCCAGTCCTCACAATGAACTGCAGACATTCTGGTCTCTGCAGGGTTCAGACCTCTGGACCATCAGGTGAGGGGGGAAGGGTAGACAGGAAGTTCAAAATGGCAGGGGAAATGTTAGTTCAACTTTCATGCCTGGCAAGAGAGTGCTCAGGGTCACAGCAGGGTCTCTCTGGAGAAGTAATCACCACTTCCAGCAGCTCTCTCCCATGGAGTGAGACAGGAGGTCCTTAGTTCATGGCTCACCTGTAGAAAACCCACAGCAAACAAAACAAAATTCTCTTGAGGGAGGGGATGGACACTCTTTTTCTTTGGGATTTGTTTTGTACATGAAATTTGCTTTATTGGAATTGTAGCTTGGCTCAGCAGAGGTGACATGCAGTTATCACTCTTTTCTCTCAGCTCGGCTCCCAGTCTTCAGCTCTATTGGGTACTTTCTGGTCATTATCCTTCCCTTTGGATGGGAGCTTCTGTCAAAAGCTGGCTCCAGTCTGCCATCTTCCCCTCCTCCCCACACTGGGTATTTTCTTTTCTTTCTTTCTTTCTTTTTTTTTTTTTTTTTGAGACAGAACCTCAAACTGTCCGCCTGGGTAGAGTGCCGTGGCATCACAACTCACAGCAACCTCCAACTCCTGTGCTCAAGGGAGTCTTGTGCCTCCACCTCCCACAGGTGCCTGCCACAATGCCTGGCTATTTTTTTTGGTTGCAGCCATCATTGTTGTTTGGTAGGCCCAGGCTGGATTTGAACCTGCCACCTTAGGTGTATGTGGCTGGGGCCTTAGCCACTTGAGCCACAGGCACAGAGCACACACTGGGTATATTCAAACTTCATAATCTGACGAGTGAAAAGTGATTATCTCATTTTAATTTTAATTTCTTTCATTTTGAGTAACAATGAGCATTATTATCAGTCATTGATCTCTCTTTTTCTGTGCACTCTTTCCTATTCATGCCTTTTTTCCATTTTGTATGGTTATTCACCTTAATCTTATTGACTCATACAATCTCTTTGTTATTGAGGAAAGTAATTCTCTCTTACCTGTTTTATGTATTATAAATATATGTTCTCCTAGTTTGTTGTTTGTGTTTCAACATTTTATCATATATTTTTTGTGATGCAGAAGTTTTAAATGTTACATAATAAAAATGCATCAATATTCTTTATAGCATTTATTTATTTGTTTATTTATTTATTAGTTTATTATTATTATTTTTTGAGATAGAGTCTCAACCTGTAATCCTTGGTAGAGTGCCGTGACATCACAGCTCACAGCAACCTCAAACCACTGGGTTTAAGCAATTCTCTTGTGTCAGCCTCCCAAGAAGCTGGGACTACAGGCACCTGCTGCAAATCCTGGATTTTGCTGTTGTTGTTGAAGTTGTTATTGTTGTTTAGAAGGCCAGGGCTGGGTTTAAACCTGCCAGCCTCAGTGTATGTGGCCAACACCCTACCCATTGAGCTATGGGTGCTACCTCTTTTATAGCTTTTAGTATTTTATATCATGTTTGGTGCTTCTTAACTTAGAGGTTATGCAATTTTTGCCTGATTTTATTCTTATACTTTTAAATCTCTTAACATTATCCTTTTAAGCTTCTTAACATTAAAATCATAGATTCATCTGGAATTGTCCTCATTTTATATGTAAATTTCTAAGCCTACTACCCCTAAATTTGTTTATTTTCCTCTGCTTAGTGGTTTTCAAACATTTCCACAAAGGACAGTTCAGAGGGAAATAAAGTGTCCTTCCGGGGATCAGATTTGGTGCCAACTTGTAGGTTCAACTTTTTTTTTTATATATAGAATCTTTGTTTTCCTCAATAGAGTGCTGTGGCATCATAGCTCACACTAACCTCAAACTCTAAGGCTCAAGTAATTTTCCTGCCTCAGTCTCTTGAGTAGTTGCAACTACAGACACCTGCTACAATGCCTGGCTATTGTTTTAGATACAGGGCCTTACTCTTGCTCAGGCTAGTCTTCAACTCCTGAACTCAAGCAATCCACTTAATTCATCCTCCCAGAGTGCTAGGATTACAGGTATGAGCAACCATGCCTGGCCTTCAATATTTTTTTAAGTCTCATGTTTTATCCAAGTTATGTCAATTTCACATTATATTCTATATTATAGCTATGTTTCCTTTGTTACAAAAATAAAAGTTTAAATTCTTTGTCCATTCAGTGAAAGTAGTGCCCCCGGCTCGGTGCCTATGGCTCAATCAGCTAAGGCGCCAGCCACGTACACCTAAGGTGACGGGTTCGAATCCCCAGCTCGGGTCTGCCAAACAACAATGATGGCTGCAACCCAAAAAAAATGGCCAGGCGTTGTGGTGGGTGCCTGTGGTCCCAGCTACTTGGGAGGCGGAGGCAGGAGACTCGCTTGAGCCCAGGAATTGGAGGTTGCTATGAGCTTTGATGCCATGGCACTCTACCCAGGGGGATAGCTTGAGGCTCCATCTCAAAAAAAAAAAAAAAAAAAAAGAAAGAAAGTAGTGCCCCAAGGAGATGAGCTATTCCATGTTTAACATGTGACTTTATTGCCCCATTTAACCTCTTGTTCATAAACAAGCACTGCTGTATTTTGGGGTGTGGTTGTGGTTGTTGTCTCACTGTCTATACTTTGAAGTAGTAAACCCTCAGGCAATTGGCATGAAGTCATAGTAGGCAGCCATTTGTATAGTATATACAGCCAGTGACACCTTTATTAGTTTCCTAGGGTTGCCATTACAAGTACCATGACCAAGTTGGCTTTAAAACAACAGAATATCTTTTTCTCTCTCAGTTCTAGAAGTTATGAAGAAGTCTGAAATCAAAGTGTTGGTTCTTTCTTGGAGTATCAGAGGGAGAATCTATTCCATAATTTTGTCCTAGCTCCTGGTTGTTGTTGGGAATCCTTGGTATTCTTGGTTTGTGGTTGTATATCTCTAATATTTGCCTTCATCTTTACATGCCATTCTCTCTGTGTGTCTCCATGTCTCTTTTCCTCTTCTTATAACAATGCCAATCATATTAGATTAAGAGCTCACCCTACTCCAATATGATCTTGTCTTTACCCAACTAATTACATTATCAATAACCCTATTTCCAAGTAAGGGCATACATATTCTGAGATTCTGGGAAGGACCTGAATGGGGTAAGGGGGAACTATGCAACACAGTACAGGGCCTTTTAAAGAATAGGGTGATGGGGCTGGGCATGGTGGCTCATGCCTGTAATCCTAGCACTCTGAGAGGCCAAGTCAGGTGGATTGCTTGAGCTGAGGAGTTCAAGACCAGTCTGAGCAAGAGTGAGACTCTATCTCTAAAAATAGTCGGGACTCTGTCTCTAAATATAGCCAGGCCTTGTGGTGGGTGCCTGTAGTCCCAGATATTCAGGAGGCTGAGGCAAGAGGATGGCTTGAGCCCAAGGGTTTGAGGTTGCTGTGAGCTACAGTGCCACAGCACGCTATGGAGGGTGGCAACAAAGTAAGACTGATGTTGGAAGGAAGTATGGAGAAACCTTAAAGAACTCAACCTAGACCTCCCATTTCATCCTGCAATCCCACTATTGGGCATCTATCCAGAAGGAAAAAAAAAAAACCTTTTACTATAAAGACACTTGTAGTAGGCTGTTTATCGCAGCCCAATTTACAATCACTAAAACGTGGAAACAGCCTAAATGTCCTTCAACACAGGAATGGATTGGTAAGCTATGGTATATGTACACTATGGAGTATTATTCATCCATCAAAAAAATGAAGATTTTACAGCATTTGTAATAACCTGGATGGAGGTGGAACACAATATTCTTAGTGAAATATCACAGGAATGGAGAAGTAAGAATCCTATGTATTCAACTTTGATAGGAAGACAATTAATGACAATTAATGACATGGTGGGGCATGGGGGAAGGGGAGATCAGACTGAGAAGGAGCAAGGGGGTGTGGGCAATATATATATATAAATAATAATGTTTAATTCTCACACACACACACACACACACACACAAAGTAAGACTGATGCTGAAAAGAAAAAAAGATTATAGTGATCTTGGATTGTGCCTGTCATATCTTTCTGCCCACTCATTATATGTTATTACCAAAAACATCTTTTTAAATTTCTTTCTCTTCTTTTTGTTTATAGATGGGGATCTCACTCTGTCACTCAGGCTGGAGTGCAATAACACCCAGTAGGGCTACAGGTGTGCACCAACATACCCAGCTAATTTTTTAAATTTTCATAGAGATGAGTTCTCATTCTGTTGCCCAGGCTAGTCTCTAACTCTTGGCCTTAAGCGGTTCTCCTTCCTTGGCCTCCCAATGTGTTGGGATTACAGATCTGGGCCATAGCACCAGTCCCTCTTGTTCCTTTTTATTTTCCCCTAGGAGATATGGGCTTCAGCTTAGATTGGGGAGACCACGTAGTGTTTTGTGGGAGTGTGAAACTGTGCGCTAAACAAAACCTAAGGTGGGTACAGAAGACTAAGCAAAGTATCCTGGTTGGGGTCACAGTGGAACCGAACTCTAAGAGTTATCTTTAGTCACACCAAGAAAGGCCATGTTGTGGGTGAGAAGCATCTATGCTCCATTTCCTTGGGACACAGGTATCAGGGGGCATGGGCTGGAATTGACTTCAGCAGATGTGATCCTATTTCGGAATGGAGAATTTCTATGGCAAATAATTAAGGAGATAGTAAGATAGATGTCCATCTTCCTAGTCTTTGGGAAGGATATTACTCCACTATTTCTCTCTTTCTTATACATATAGGCTGAACTGAAGTATCTCATCCATTTGTCACATGCTGGTTCAACTTTTAGCCTTGAATGCTAGGATTTGAGTAATGATCTTTAGCAAATCAAGGACCATAGCCTGGTCTGGGAAGGATAAAGAGGATGCTTTCCCCCAAAAACCTTTATCTTAAGGAGTGGGCATTCTAGACAACAAAACTTCATGTCCATATTCTAAATATGTATCTATGAAGTAGGTGCTTTAGATGAGGAGATTGATCCTCAAGAAGTAAAGTATTTTCCATGGCTGCAGGACATAACAGAACTGGCTATGAACTGGGACTTGTAAGCCTAGATCTCTCTTTCCTAGAATTTGTCCTCTGTTGGTGGTCCATGGGGAGCTGCTGTCAGAGGTAATCCCCAGGCACCTTATCTGAGACCTGGAGATTTGGAGGAGAGTGGGCATCACTGAACAGGGCTGTGGGCGGAGGAGTGCTTTGTATGACACTACCTAGGTTATACCTTGGTTGCAGCATTTTTACGAAAGTTGTGGAGTCTGCTCTGTAAGACAGGTCTCCGGTAGGCATTCATTCTTCTAAAGATTCAAGAAACATGAAACTACCTTGGAATTCCATGACCTTTAGCTATAGCATTTGCCTTATAACCTAGTAACAAGAAGGCCTGAGAATGCCACCCCATTTCTTGAGGAAGCAGTTTAGAGCAGCAGCTTGTCCAAGCATGACAAAATAAAGAATCACTGAACATTGTTGTTGGGGGAAGAGAGAAGAGAATGAGAGAGAGAAGAGTTCTGCTTGTCAGCTTGTATATTCCTGTCTCCCAGACAAAGGTTCAAGGGGCATGGCTGAAGGGTCAGTCCTTAGCAACACTCCTCTATTCATTTATCCTCTAGATCCTGAAAGCCACTCTGAGTTTCCATTCATCAAACAAGAGACAACCTAGCTTTCTTTCGTCTCCTTCTAGTGCCCATCGGCAAGATGAAATTAGTATGATAGTTCACGAATCCTAGATGTTGGATATGGACAAAGGGATGTTATGCTCCAGGTTCTAACCTAGAGAAACTTAAGACTTTTCACTTTATGAAATTGTAAGGCAGAGCTAAAGGTTAGAAAAGTACATCTCTGAAGCTCCTGGAACCATCTTGGCTAAAGTTGAAACACTTTAAACTCCACCTGCCAACAACAGACAAGACTCTGGCCATTAGAAACCACTCTAGGGCTCTATTTCACTCAGGGTGAGAGCCAGTAGGAGTAACACTCTGGGAGTTCGGGGTAAAATATGAGAAGCCTAAACCTCTCCCTACAAGGCTTCAAGTACCTTCACAAAAGTGCCTACAAAAGTCCTCAGGCTGTCGCTTTCCTCAGGCCAGGTTCAGCTATGGAGTCAGTGTGCCCACTTTCCTAAGTGTCAATTGTATTTATTACCCTGGCATTCCTGAGGCACTGGTATTCCTCAGTCTTGTGGTTCAAGAAGGTTTAGATTTTCTGTTTCAGGGTCACAGTAGAGCTCTGCTTTACCCAGGTTCTAGGAATCCACTTGTATTCCATTAACATGAACCAGATTGAGTAGACAAGGCACAGAGCTGTGTCAATGGTCTCCTCGACTATACTACGAACTACCCTCATCCCACACACAGCAACTAGGACCTAGCCTGGGACAAGTATGTATTTTTATCTCAAAGTCTAACTTGCTTTTTCTTAGCACCTTGCTCTGGGTCATGTTTTGTGGCTCTGACCATCCATTAACTTTGGACTTTGGTATGATCATCTGCAAAATGAGGGGTTCAGACTATGAAATATGAAATACATAGAATTTAGAGCAAGAAAGCTCCTGGGGATATCCCATCAAAGATCTATGATCCTCCTGAAACCTTTTGGCTCAGGTTGAAGAAAGCAGACACCAAGCCTCTTGGAGTAGATTTGGTATGATCCAGATGAGTTGGGTTTGGTGCAGGTGTGAATCTTATCCAGTTCCTGTAATTCACTCTTTGGCATGTGGTTCCAGTGGCTATTCCTTCTCTGAGATCAGTGTGGTAGGGTGGTAGCAGGGCTACTGAGGGCAAAGATACCTCCTCCTCTGGGGAGGAATCAACTCAGTAGACAGATTGTGAATTGGGAGGACTTTTAGAGGCCCAAGACCTCAGGGGCTGACTCTTCCAGCTTTCTTTCTTTCTCTTTCTCTCTCTCTTTCTCTCTCTCTCTCTCTTTTTTTAGGTACAAAGTCTCATTTTATCACCCTTGGTAGAATTCTGTGGCATCACAGCTCATAGCAACTTCCAACTCCTGGGCTTAAGTGATTCTTTTGCCTTAGCCTCCCAAGTAGCTGGGACTACTGGCACCCTCCACAGTGCACGGCTGTTTTTTTTGTTGCAGTTTGCCTGGGGCTGGGTTTGAACCTGCCACCTTCACTATATGGGGCCACCACCCTACCCACTGAGCCACAGGCACTGCACATATTCCAGCTTTCTGAAGCTCTTTAGTGTTCAAGCTGTTGCCTTGAGAATTGGTACTGAGCTACCTGTGTAAAGAACATCTCTGACAGGAGTATAATGAAGCTCATGAGTCTGCAGGGATTCAACAATATCTTCTACACCCTGGAGATGTTGAGTGCACAGGGCCCAAATGTGGGTGTGGAGCGTATCAGAGGGAGTGAGAAATGCTTTGGGATGACTACTTTAGACCCCCTTTGGCAAAGGTTATCCTGTATGAATGGGGAGGCTGGGACAGGCAAGTTTTCTCATCATCCCTTTCCCCTTGCTGGAAAGGCACTAGTGTGCCCCATGACAGGCAGTGTGGCTTATTGGAAAGATCCTCGGCCTTTCTGTTAAGACTTGGGAAATATTAACCTATCTCTGGGCACTTAGGTTAGATGTTTAACAGTTTTGAAAGAACCCTACTTTGAGATTTAGCTACCCTGGATTCTTGTCCTGGATCTGTGCCTAAGTCTCTTCACCTCCCTGGAACTTATTTTCCCCATCTGTAAAGGATTTTCATTAGATCCCTAGCTCTTTGCTTCAAGAGTCAGGATACCTAAGTTCTGGTCTCAGGTCAGGCACTAATCAATTATGTGACCTTGGGCAAATCTCTCTCTGTCTTTTGGCCTCATGAATTTTTTTCCCACACCTAAGTGAGGAAGGATGCATTTGGATCCAGGGATCTCTGAGGGGCTTTGATCTAACGTTTAATGTGTCTGTGTTTAACAACCCAAGGTAACCTCCTTGTGTCTCACTGCCAGCGCCCCTGAATCCGCTCTTTGAGACCAATGAGAAGGTGATTTTGACTATTCTTGTCAGACCTGTGCTACCAGTAGGGCAAGTACTACATGTGTATCTGGGCCTTGACTTTACTCTCTGATTCTCTGATAATGTAAAATTTGAGAAAGGAATGACTATGTGTGTATTTGGGAATGCATAGAACTCTGTGAGTATGTTCTGTGGAGGTTGTAGGAGTCTAGTGTGCAAGGCATAGGTACAGTGGAGAGATGAAGACTCACACTCTGCCTCTGAGTCCCAGGTTCAGGTACCATACTAGGAGGCTCTCCACTACCCTCTTCACTACTACTTCCCCTCTAAGGCAGAAACAAATTAGCTCCCACAGTCTTTTCTCCAGTTATCAGGTTCAAAGGTCATCAGACTTTTTCTATAAAAGGCCAGGTATTATTAATAAATATTTCAGTGTTTGTGAGCTATATGGTTTTCACTGCAACTGCTCAGCTCTGTTGTTGTAGCACAAAAGCAGTGACAGACAACATGTAAATGAATGAGTATGACTGCATGCCAATAAAATTTTATTTCCCAAAACAGGTGACCTGTTAAACTTGGCATCAGGTTTGTAATTTTCCAACCTGTTTTAGCATAACTGAGCCCTGTGAATTATGGGCATTTTATGTTCATGTTTGTCTTTTCTACCACATGAAGGGCAGGGACAGTAATTTAGTCATCATTTCTTTACCCTCCAAGTTCAGCTAAGGGACAAGAAATTGTCAATACTACTAATATTTATTCAACATTTACTAGGACCTCATCCCCCAACTATGTCCCAATAGCGTACACGTGGCAAGTACTCAGACATGGCAAATATTTGTTGAATCATTAAACTTAAACATATATTAATAATTGTTGAACTTGGGTGATGGGTTCATGAGGGCATTACTATTCTCACTAGTATTGTACACTTTTGAAAATTTCCATATAGAAAAGTTGAACAAAAAAGAAAAAATGTAGGAACAAGGAGCAGGAATCAAGGAAGTCACACAAGAGACCTACAAGTACTTACAAGGTAACATGAAGCATTAGTACCTGTAAACCAATATGCTGGTTGTGTGAAGGGAGTACTGGATGTATGTAGGTAATTATAAGCAGATGAGAATGTGTGTGAATGAATGTGGTTGTGTGTCTCTGTGCCTGTGTATCATCGTGTGATATATAAAGAAATATGGTTGTGTGTATATCCAAAAGAGATATGAGTGTGAGAGATTGTGGACATGTTTCTGCTCAAATGGTGATGAATGTGAATTGAATGTTGTGAGTGTGGCTGGTTATATGTACAGGTTGAGTATGTGTGTATATATATATATATATATATATATATATATATATACACATGTATACAGTATATATATATATAATATGTGAGAGTCTGTATGTTCAGGGTTATGTACTTCTTGATATTTTATATTGGTTTTTTTGTGTGTGTGACACATGCACATATATTTGCAAGGGGAGTGAATGTGTTTCTGATCAAGGAGCAGGTTAAATGGTAATGGTTAACATGAGTGATTCAATGTGTATATGTGATAGAGGAGTAATGGCAAGTCACTTAGGGTCATGAGTCTGAGAGTACCATGTCCTATACTTCTGGATTAGGAGATGAACACTGGAAATTAGTTGGTGTGGCTGGGCTGGGGCTGAGACATATGAGGCTCCCGAATGCATAGTCTTCTTCCCCTACAGGAGGGAGGTTGTGTTTGTGCAAGGCTGTCACTGTTTGGAAACTTTTGGTAGGTAGCCTAGAGGAACGTGACCTTCCTTCACAATCAAGTTGCTACATGCTCATTCTTTTTCCTCAATGACAATAATAAGGAAGTTGTGAAGGTAAGCTCATAGCACTCAACTAATTTTCCCTATGTTCTCCTCTCCCTACCCGTTTCTCCTCAACCCGCCCAGTGTCTATTAGCAGCAAGCTCCAAATTGGCCTTTAGAATCACTGGATGCTCTGTTCACTGTGGCAGACTGAAAACTGTTTCTCCAAACAGGGAGACCTAGGTGGGGACCATCCGTATTCCTCGGGCTCAGCTTATTAGATAAATTCCTCAGTGAAAACCTAAGCTTGCTTAAGAACCACCCAACTTCCTTGTGACCTCTCTCTCCAGGACCCATAGGTGTCTTGTCCTATCACTTTTCCTTTCTCCTCTTCCATCTTACCTGGCTTAGGTCTGGGCCAAAGGCCTGCCTTACCCCCTCCTCCCAGAAAATGGAAGAGGATGTCATTGTGTCTGAGAGAAGGGAACTGTTGGAGAACTCTCACAACCTGGAGTTACAGCAGTTGCCCAGCTTCCTCACATCAGCCTCCTTTTCTTGCTCCATAGATTGCTAAATTTGCCTTCTTCCACTGTACCAATTTCCTCTATTTGTTGGAGCTCCAGAAACTCTTGCTAGATGGCCTGGGATGATGAGGGCCTGTGGACTCTGTCAAGTGTCTGGAAATATTTTATAGGCCTGGATTTGATGGTTAAGATCAGACAAGGTTTTGGCTAAAGGCCTAGGCTTGGGATTTTCTTATGCCTATTTGGGCCCATGCCAGTGTTACACAGCATGGCATCTGGGACCCAGGGTTAGCCCAAAGATAAATGAGCTATAGCTCTGGGTCAAAGCCTATTCTTGCATCATTTGTATAAGTGGAGAATGTGTTGTGCAAAGCAGATGCCTTCCTCTCTCAGACAATTAGCTGTATTGTATCCATTGCAAGTAGCTGATTTACACAGAGCTGCAGGCAGTCTTGTATGTAAGTACAAAAGCTTTAGGGTTTCCTCTTCTACACCATCTACATCTTTCAGACCCTGACACCCATGGCCCTCCCTTCCCTAATCTTTGGGTCAGGTTCAAACCCTGTCTGATCTCATTCTCCTTCATTTCTATCCTAGCAGAGGGGTCAAACACTGGCTTGGGAGTTTGGAAAACAAATTCAGTCATTCCTGATTCTGCCACCTTAGGCAGACCTCTTTGTCACTCTGTTCTCAGATTTCTCCAGCTATAAAATGGATTTATTGTAATTTGCCCTACTCACTTCCAGTGCAGTTGGAATGAGGCTGTCTTTGAAGGTTACATATATAGTGTGTCAACATGCAAAGTAAACTTAATACATGTAGACACTATTTCCTGAACAAATTAAAGTGTGGGTATCAGAGAGGTAGAAATTCTTGAAGAACAATATGTAAATGACTTCTGTGATCTTGAGCTAACAGCAGAGTTGATTTTTAAAATATTCTCTATAGCCCTGCTCATAGTACATTATCTCTCTTTTTTAAAGTGCCCAAATTAATTTTTTTATTATTATTAAGTAAATTTATTTCAGGTTAATGTGGGGGTACAAACAGGTCAAAATATTTGATTTAGTTAGATAGAGTTAATCTTGTGGATATGTCCCACACACAAAATGCCTCTGCATCCCATGTCCATTCAGTGAGAGCAGCCCCACCCCCTCACACTTCCTTGTTTCCCTACCTCCCCAACCTTGAATTGATTTGCATTTTTCTCTTATATGGGTAAGTATTAGATCATCTATTGGTTTCGTATTAGAATTGAGTACATTGGATTCTTGCTTCTCCATTCTTGTGATACTTTACGAAGAAAAATGTGTTTCAGCTCCATCCAGGATATTACAAAAGATGTGAAGTCACCATCAATTTTATGGATGAATTTCATGATGTACATGTACCAAAGTTTGTTAATTTATTTCTGAACCAACGTTTGTTAATCCATTCCTGAATTGATGGGCATTCAGCTTGTTTCTACATCTTGGCAATTGTAAATTGAGCTGCAATAAGCAATCTAATGCAAATTTTATTATGGTAAAATGATTTATTTTTCTTCTGGTGAGATGCCTATTAGTGGGATTACAGGGTCAAATGTGAGATCTAATCTGAGACCCTTCATGATTCTCCATATTTCTTTCCAAAGAGACTATATGAGTTTGCAATGCCACCAACAGTGTAAAAGTGTTCCCCTCTCTCCATGTCCACACCAGCAACTGCAGCTATGGGACACTGATGTGGGCTAATCTGACAGGGGTTAGGTGAGACCCCAAGATGGTTTTGATTTGCATTTCTCTGATGATTAGGGATGAGGAGCATTTTTTCATATGTTTGTTAGCCTTTCATCTGTCTTCCTAAAGAAGATTCTGTTCTGTTCATGTCTCTTGCCCAGTGATATATGGGATTGTTGGCTCTTTTTATGTTGATTAATTTGAGTTATCTTTAGATCCTAGCTATCAAGCTTTAGTTAGATTTGTAACATGCAAATTGTTATCTCCTTAGCTATACAGAAGATGTTCAGTTTAATTAAGTCCCATTATTTTTGTTGTAGCAATTACCACAGAAGTCTTCTTCATAAAAATCTTTCCACAGAAAAATATCTTCAAGTGTTTTACCTCAAACCTTCATTGAGGATTTTTATTGTTTCATGCCTTAGATTTAAATATTTTATCTATTGGAATCAATTTTTGTAAGTGGTGAAAGTTACAGGTAGAGTTTCAGTCTTCTACATGTGGTTATCTGGTTCTCCAAGCACCATATATTGAATAAGGATTCTTTTCCCCAGTTTATATTCTTGTTTGGTTTATCAAATATCAGGTAACTGTAAGAAGTTAGTTTCATTTCATGGTTTTCTATTCATTTCCAAATGTCTATGTCTCTATTCTTGTGCAAAAACCATGTGTTCTGATCACTATGGCCTTGTAGTATAGCCTAAAGAATGGTAAGGTGATGCCCCTAGCTTTGTTTCTATTACTAAGAATTGCCTTAACTATACGTGGTTTTTATTGGTTCCATATAAAATAAAGAGTTAATTTTTTCCCAAATCTTGAAAGTATGATGTTGGTATTTTAATGGGGATTGCATTGAATCTGTAATGTACAGACATTTTATCAATGTTGATTCTTCCCAGGCATGTGCATGGTGTATTTTTCTTTTCTTTTCTTTTCTTTTTTTGAGACAGAGCCTCGAACTATTCCCCTGGGTCGAGTGCTGTGACATCACAGCTCACAGCAACCTCCAACTCCTGCCTCAGCCTCCCAAATAGCTGGGACCACAGGTGCCCTCCACAACGCCCAGCTATTTTTTGGTTGCAGCCGTCATTGTTGTTTTGGCAGGCCCAGGCTGGATTCAAACCCACCACCTTAGGTGTATGTGGCTGGTGCCTCAGCCACTTGAGCCACAGGTGCCGAGCCTACATGGTGTATTTTTCTATTTGTTAATATCTTCTGCTATTTCTTTTCTAATGGATTCATAGTTTTCTTTGTAGAGATCCTTCATCTCTTTTGTTAAGTATATTCCTAGATATTGCTTTTTCTCTGAAGCTACAGTGAAGGGAATTCTGTCCTTGATTAGTTTCTCAACTTGGCAGTTATTGGCATATACAAAGGTTACTGATTTGTGGACATTGATTTTATGTCCTGAGAAATTACTATGTTTTTTGATCACTTCTAGGAGTCTAGTGGTTGAGTCTTTGGGGTTCTCTAAGTATAAAATCATATCATCAGCAAAGAGGGAGAGTTTCACTTTCCCTGCTTCCATTTGGATGCCATTTATTTTTTTCTCTAGCCTGATTGCATTGGCTAGTACGTCCAGCACTATGTTGAATAGTAGTGGTAATAGAGTACAACCTTGTCTGGTTCTAGTTCTATGTGGAAAAATGTTCAGTTTTACTCCATTCAATATAACATTACCTGTGGGTTTGTTGCAGATGCTTTGATTAGTTTAAGAAATCTACCACCTATGCCTATATACTTAAGTGTTCTAATTAGAAAAGGATGATTGATTTTATGGAATCCTTTTTCTGCATCTTTTGAGAAGATCTTATGGTCTTTTTTTTTTGTTGATTTTGACATGGAGAATTACATTTATGGACTTGTGTATGTTAAACTATCCTTGCATCCCTGGGATGAAACCTACTTGATCATGATGTATAATGTGTAGCTGTTATCTATTGGCTAGGATTTTAATGAGAATTTTTACATCTATATTCATTAGGGAAATTGGTCTGAAGTTCTCCTTTTTAGTTGGGTCTTTTTCTGGTTTTGGTATCAGGTTGATGTGTGCCTCATAGAAAGTGTTCTAGAAGATTCATTCCTTCTCAGTTTGGGGGAATAATTTCTACAGTATAGGTATAAGCTCTTCTTTGAAGGTTTGATGGAATTCTGGTGTGAAACCATATGGACTAGCACATTTTTTTCTTGATAGATTTGTTATTGTTTCTTTGAACTCAGTGCTTGAAATTAGTCTGTTAAAGAGATATATTTCTTCTTGGTTAAGTCTGGGGAGAGGGTGTGTTTCCATATATTGATCCATTTCCTCAACATTGTCAAATTTCTGGGCATAGACAATCTTGTGGTACTCAGAGATAATCTCTTGTACCTCTGTGGCATCTGTTGTTATTTCCCCTTTATCATTTCTAATTAAGGTTAATTATTTTACTTGTCTATTTCTAGTTAATCTGGCCAAAAGTTTATCAATTTTATTTATTTTTTGTAAAAAAAAACAACTTTTTTTTTGTTAATATTCTAAATGATTCTTTTGTTTTCAATTTCACTATTCTTCAATTTAATTTTTGTTATTTATTTTCTTCTGGTGGGTTTTGGATTAGATTTTTCTTCATTTTCCAGTTCCATGACATAGTTCATAGGTTTGTTGAAATGCTCTCTTTCTGTTTTTTTTTTTTTGTATGTGTCTATGTTGCCATAATGGTCTCATGGAAAAGCGATGTCGGGAAGAATAAGCACGCTTATTAAAATTGTGTTTTATTTATTTATTTATTTTTATTGAATGGTAACTATGTACATTAATGCACTTCTGGGGTACAGTGTGGTGTTTTCACATACAATTTGAAATATTTCCATCAAACAGGTGACCATCTGCTTGCCCAGGCAAAATGGCAAGCTTTCTCTACTTGCTGTTGTTTTTTTTTTGAGATGGAGCCTCAAGCTATCCCCCTGGGTAGAGTGCCATGGCATCACAGCTCATAGCATCCTCCAACTCCTGGGCTCAAGCGTGTCTCCTGCCTCCACCTCCCAAGTAGCTGGGACCACAGGTGCCCGCCACAGCGCCCAGCCATTTTTTGGTTGCAGCCATCATTCTTGTTTGGCGGGCCCGGGCTGGGGATTTGAACCCACCACCTTAGGTGTACGTGGCTGGTGCCTTAGCCGGTTGAGCCACAGGTGCCGAGCCTTGCTGTTGGTTTATATAGGCAATCTTGGGCATCTGCACTATACAGCAATGACCTCATTAATATTCATTACAATCCCTCTGCACATGCTCATTGGACATCAATGACTTCATTAATCCATTTAAACATCTTATGACCACCTGCCCTGTAAGTAGCTCCTCCCTGGTAATCTGATAATCCACCCAACATACACCTTTAAG
>CAUYQV010158374.1:0-18644 GCA_963574575.1 Galagoides demidoff | reverse complement strand
CTCATTGCTGTTTTTGCTTGCACTGGCAGAGATTTAACCCACCACCCTTGGTTTATGGGCCTGGCACCATAAACAATGAGCCACAGGCTCCGCCCATGTTCTTTTCTTTTTTTTTTTTTTTTTTTTGAGACAGAGCCTCATTCTTCCTGGGTAGAGTGCTGTAGCATCACAGCTCACAGCACCTCCAACTCCTGGGCTCAAGCGAGTCTCCTGATTCCACCTCCCAAGTAGCTGGGACCACAGGCGCCCACCACAACGCCCAACTAGTTTTTGGTTGCAGCCGGCATTGTTGTTTGGCGGTCCGGTCTGGATTCGAACCCGCCAGCTCAGGTGTATGTGGCTAGCGCCTTAGCCACTTGAGCCACAGGTGCTGAGCCTTCTATTCTTTTTAATATCCTTCTGTCTTGTCTGAAACTCATCACCAGCCAGGTGCAGTAGCTCAAGCCTGTAATCCTATTACTCTGGGAGGCCAAAACAGGTGGATTGCTTGAGTTCATGCGTTTGAGACTAAGTTGAGCAAAAGCGAGATCCCGTCTCTACTAAAAATAGAAAAACCAAAGCAAGAGGATTGCTTGAGCCCAAGTTGGAGGTTGCTGTGAGCTGTGATACTAGAGCACTTTACCCAGAGTGACAGCTTAAGACTCATCTCAAAAAAAAAAAAAAAAGAAAAAGAAAAAAAAAACGATAAAAGAAACTCATCCCTATCACCAGGGATAAAGAGCACTTGAAGCCCTGCACTCCTACACTGAGCCAGGATTTCACACTTGGTGTTAGGCCCCTTTGGAGGGAAGCAGTGTCTGCCCTGGAGGTTTGGGCCTCCCTGCTCTTCTTACCACTCCCCCTTCTCTCCTATCCCAGCCTTCCTTCTCCTCTCACCTTGCTTCTACAGCATTGCCTTAAAGAGCTTTCCCATTTCCCTAACAACTTTTCCTTTTGTTGTACAAAGTCTCTTTTCCTTCTTTTTAAAAATTTCATGTATTTATTATTTATTTAGAGACAGAGTCTCACTCCGTGGCTCTGGGTAGAGTGCCATAGCATCATAGTTCACAGTAACCTCAGACTCTTGGGCTCAGCTATCTTCTTATCTCAGTCTCCCTGGTAGCTGGGATTACAAGTGCCTGCCTCAACACTCAGCTAGTTTTTTTCTATTTTTGTAGAGACAGGATCTCACTCCTGCTTAGGCTGGTCTTGAACCCATGAACTCAAACAATCCACCCGCCTCGGCAATGCAGAGTGGTAGAGTTACAGTCATAAGCCACCATGCCTGGTCTCTTCTTCTTCTTTTTTCTTTTTTGGAGATGGGGTCTTGCTTTTTCACCCATGCTGGAGTGCAGTGACACAATTATAGCTTACTGTAACCACATACTCCTGGGTTCAAGTGATTCTCCAACCTCAGCAAACCAGAGTAGCTGGGACAACAAGCACAAGCCACCACACCTGGTAAATACTTATTTATTTATTTATGATGAGGCTTCACACAATGTTGTCCAGGCTGGTCTCCAATTCCTGGTCTCAAGTGGTTCCCCTGCCTCAGCCTCTGAACTTGCTGGGATTACAGACATGAGGCACTACACACAGCCTCAAATGATTACTTAACATGAGAGCACTGTAATAATATTCAGAGTTCTGATTCTTTTGGAGACAAGAGGAAACTTCCACCCCTCTGTTAAATTTTAGTTGAATTGTTTTCTGCAAGCTTTATAGTAACTTGTTTTAAAAATTTTAATGCATATGAATCCTGAAACCCAAAAAGGCTAACAATGACCCCAGAAGTCATTGTTTGCTCATGGAAAACCTTTCACCCACTTAGATTGCTCACTACATTTCAGAACTAAGAGAATAGCAAAATTAAGGTTAATTTTTATGAAAGATAACATAAACACTGGGAACCAGAAAGACAAAAATGCAGATTAATGAAGTGTCTGCCATAAAGATTACCTTATTGAATCTTCCTAATAACTTTATGTGGTAGGAATTATGATGAAGATTTTACGTACAGATGAGAAAACTCTAGAGAGGTTAACTAACTTGTTTGCTTGGTTACAAACCCAGCTAATGTTCACCCTTCTTGACCTCACTCAAGCTCCATGAACTCTATTATTGATGTTTTCAACAAATTTGTACTTTCTGGGCACCACAAGAATCTGGATAGGCATGAAGAGTAGTACTTTGACGAACCAGAAAACAATACTGAGCAATTACAAATAAATGCTGCATTTCACATCTTTCCTCTCTTCTTTATACTTTATTTATTTACTTATTATTTATTTATTTTCCAAGACAGAACCTCAAGCCATCACCCTGGATAGAGTGCCATGGCATCACAGCTCACAGCAGCCTCCAACTCCTGGGCTCAAGTGATTCCCCTACCTCTGCCTCCAAAGTAGCTGGGACCATAAGCACCCACCACAACACCCAGCTATTTTTCGGTTGCAGTCACCATCGTTGTTTAGAGGGCCCAGGCTGGGCCCAGCCAGCTCAGGTGTATGTGGCTGGCGCCCTAGCCACTTGAGCCACAGGCACTGAGCCAATACTTTATTTTTAAACTTTGAATTCACCTATAGGTGGACTGGATATTGTTCCCTTGTTGGGTGAATATACTAAGGATTTAATGTTATTACAAAATAGAGTAACCTCAGTAAATAACCATTCCTGATAAAAAGAGGAGCTAAAACTAAAAATCTAGGGTGGTTCCTGCGGCTCAGTGAGTAGGGTGCAGGCCCCATATCCTGAGGGTGGCAGGTTCAAACTAGGCCCCGGCCAAACTGCAAAAACAACAAAAAAAAAACCTAAAAATCTAAAGCACGAAGTCCCTGACATTTGGCAGAATTCTTAGATATCTAGTTTGGAGTTGATTCATTTAGTTATTTTATGGGTGTCTGTGTGAATTTTTTAAATGTCCAAGGGAAACTTTTAGATAGTTTGGAACAACCAAGTTATAGATTCTTAAATTTTAAATTAATAGTCAATTTATTTATTTATTTATTTATTATTTTTGAGACAGAACCTCAAGCTGTCACCCTGGGTAGAGTGCTGTTACATCACAGCTCACAGCAGCCTCCAACTCCTGGGCTCAAGTGAGTCTTCTGCCTCCGCCTCCCAAGTAGCTAGGACTACAGGCGCCTGCCTTAACACCGGCTATTTTTTGGTTGCAGCCGTCATTGTTGTTTGGCAAGCCTGGGTTGGATTCAAACCTGACACCTTGGGTGTATGTGGCTGGCACCTTAGCCTCTTGAGCCATAGGCACGGAGCCTAATAGTCAATTTATTAAAGTCACATTTTTTTTCCCTCAAGCCTTCAGGCCTAATTGTCATGTCATATTGGTTAATTTTTCTGTTTGTACATATTTGAATAAAACAATAAAATTACTGATCTTTGAGTCATGCATCATTAATCTCAAAATTAAGAGCTTTAAAAATAATCCCATGGGTTCGTCTGGGTAACCCAGCAGTTAGAGCACCAGCCACATGCACCAGGGCTGGCAGGTTCAAGCCCAGCCCAGGCCTCCTAAACGACAATGACAACTACAAAAACAATAGCTGGTCCTTGTGGTGGGTGCCTATAGTCCCAGCTTCTTGGGAGGCTGAGGCAAGAGAATTGCTTAAGCCCAAGAATTTGAGGTTGCTCTGAGCTGTGACACCACAGCACTCTATCGAGGGCAATATAATGAGACTCTGTCTCAAAAAAATAAAATAAAATAATCCCATATAGGAAATTAATTGATTAATTAAATTCCATTAAATGTCTTAGGCCACATGCCTAAATTTAATATAATCCCTCCAAGCATTTTGAATGCCTGAAATGGCAAATTCATAGCCCAAATATGCAAGCGGCATTTATGAAATACCTACCAATCTTTGGAGCTATGAAAGCATTGCTTCCCTAAGAAACTGGTAATTTTCTTTTTCTTTCTGATAGAGACTGTAAGTAGTACAACCAATTGTTTCTCTACCTTCTTTAGCTACTAGGATTATCAGAGTCAAAATTAGAACTCAGAGAAAACATATACATTGACACTATTTGTGGTAATATTCACAGGAAAAAGAGAAATTTCCTTTCTCTTTTTTGTTGATTTTCTTTTCTTTTGTAGAGACAGAGTCTCAGTTTATCCACCTCAGTAGAGTGCTGTGGCGTCCATCACAGCAACCTCCTACTCCTGGGCTTAGGTGACTCTCTTGCCTTAGCCTCCTGAGTAGCTGGGACTATAGGCGCCCTCCACAATGCCCAGCTATCCGGCTATTTTTTTGTTTCAGTTTGGCCGGGGCTGGGTTTGAACCCACCACCCTCAGTATATGAGGCTGGTGCCCCATCCACTGAGCCACAGGCACCACCCCTGATTTTCTATTTTAATCCATATTTCACCATTTTACTATCTGTGACTTGAGTCCTTGTGAGAAAAAAAGTTATTAATGAAAATAAATAAGGAAATAGAACCTGATATTATTATTACCACTAGCTGCCTTTGGATTCTCTTTCATAAAAAAGAATCTACAGGCTTGGCGCCTGTAGCACAGTGGTTATGCCGCTGGCAGGTTCAAACCCAGCCTGGGCCAGCTAAGCAACAATGACAACTGCAACAAAAAAACCTCTGGGCGTTGTAGCTGGCGCTTATAGTCCCAGCTACTTGGAAGGCTGAGGCAAGAGAATCGCTTGAGCCCAAGAGTTTGAGGTTGCTATGAGCTATGATGTTACAGCATTCTACCAAGGGTGACAAAGTAAGACTCTGTCTCCAAGAAAAGAAAAAAGCCTGTAGTGCCAGGGAGGATAACCGTTTGCAACCCTGGGGTGCTCCTTCTGAGATAAATTCCTCTAGCCACCCCTACCCTTCTTGGTATATTTCATAGTCTGTGGTTTTTTTTTTTTTTTTTGAGATGGAGCCTCAAGCTATCCACCTGGGTAGAGTGCCATGGCATCACAGCTCATAGCAACCTCCAACTCCTGGGCTCAAGCGAGTCTCCTGCCTCCGCCTCCCAAGTAGCTGGGACCACAGGCACCCGCCACAACACCAGGCCATTTTTTGGTTGCAGCCATAATTGTTGTTTGGCAGGTCCGGGCTGGGGATTTGAACCCACCACCTTAGGTGTACATGGCTGGCATCTTAGCAAATTGAGCCACAGGCGCCAAGCCAATATCCTTCAAATTTGATAAAAATAATTTTAGTCATTTTGCTGTGATGGAGTAACTTTATCTTATTTATATAGAACTACTAAAACCGTAACATTTATTGACTCAATAAATATGTAGTGAGTGCTTACCATAAGCCAGGCATTCTTCTAGGCATTTAACAGTTACTTATATATGTCAGGGGCAGGGGAGGGCTTATGGTGGAGGGGGTCAGGAGTGGGGGAGCAGAAAATAATAATCTACTTCTACTGTGGTGGAGAAAACAACTCTATCTAAATGATATAAAATGTATCTTATGGCTCAGTGCCTGTGGCTCAAGTGGCTAAAGCGCCAGCTACATATACCTAAGGTGGCAGGTTGGAATCCAGCCTGAGCCCACCAAACAAAAATGACGGCTGCAACCAAAAAATAGCTGGGCACTGTGGCGGGCGCCTGTGGTCCCAGCTACTTGGGAGGCTGAGGCAGGAGACTTGCTTGAGCCCAGGAGTTGGAGGTTGCTGTGAGCTGTGATGTCACAGCACTCTACTCAGGGGGACAGCTTGAGGCTCTGTCTCAAAAAAAAAACACAAACGTATCTTATTCCTATGTATATAAACATATTTTAGTGAACAATGAAAAACATTCATTTAGATAAGTACGATTCTATCTAAAGTAGAGTTCAAAGTATATTAATACAGATTACATGGCAAAAGACAAAAGATAATAAATTGGGGGAAAGATATTAATACAAATGACAAGCAAAAGTTTAATATTACAAGATACATTTAGCTCCTAAAGATTGATAAGAGAGGCTCGGTGCCTGTGGCTCAAGTAGCCAAGGCGCCAGCCACATACACGTAAGGTGGCGGTGGCGGGTTCGAATCCAGCCTGGGCCTGCCAAAACAACAATGACAGCTGCAACCAAAAAAAAAAAAAAATAGCGGGGCATTGTGGCAGGCACCTGTGGTCCCAGCTACTTCGGAGGCCGAGGCAGGAGACTTGCTTGAGCCCAGGAGTTGGAGGTTGCTGTGAGCTGTGATGTCATGGCACTCTACCCAGGGGGATCGCTTGAGGCTGTCTCAAAAAAAGAAAAATTGATAAGAGAAATGCCAACAATACTATAGAAAATAAAAGAGGCAAGGAAATGAATAGGCAATTTGCTGCAGTAGGCGATGCACAGCCGGTAAGCAAATGCAAAAATGTACAATCTCTCTAGCAGACAGGAAAATACACTCACCATTTACAGGAACTTACAAGGTTGAGAATAATCAGTGCTAATGAAATCATGGGGAAATTTCATATATATATATATGTACATATATATCTATATCTATATATATTTTTTTGAGACAGAGTCTCACTATGTCGCCCTTAGTAGAGTGCTGTGGCGTTACAGTAACCTCAAACTCTTTGGGCTGAAGCAAGTCTCTTGCCTGAGCCTCCCAAGTAGCTGGGACTACAGGCGCCTGACACAACTGCTATTTTCTATAGCAGTTATCATTGTTATTTATCTGGCCTGGGCTGCATTTGAACTTGCCGCCTTCGGTGTATGTGACTGGCACTGTAACCACTGTGAAACAGGTGCCGAGCTGCAGCTATTTTTTTGTTACAGTTGTCATTTTTTTTTTTTTTTTTTTGAGACAGAGCCTCAAGCTGTCACCTCCGGTAGAGTGCTGTGGCATCACAGCTCACAGCAACCCCCAACTCCTGGGTTCAAGTGATTCTCTTGACTCAGCCTCTCAAGTAGCTGGGACTACAGGTGCCCATCACAACACCCGGCTATTTTTTTTTGGTTGCAGTTGGCATTGTTGTTTTAGCAGGCCTGGGCCAGGCTCAAACCTGCCAGCTTGGGTGTATGTGGCCAGCACCCTACTCACTGAGCTACAGGGTGCCAAGCCAGGGATTTTGCTTTATGTATTTTTTTGTCCTGAAGAGATGCCCATAGTACTACATATTATTAAGGTAAAAAATGCAGGTTTGCACATATATGTTTGTGCCTGTGTACATGTGCAATTTTATCTTAACATTTCATATATGCGTATATGGATTTGTGTAGTTTAGAAAAAAGTGAGAGTGGATATACTATCAGTTAATATTCATGAATTCAGTGTTTGGAATAGGGGTAGATGTAACAGAGGGTTTACATTATGTATATGCTTCTGTGTTTGATTTGTTGCAACTAGTATTTTAGCAACAATATTACTGATGATAATAAAAATAATGGCAAACGTTTAATGAGAGTTTACTAGAGTCTAATTTAAGGATTTTGAATCTCATTTAGTTCTTGAAATAACCCCATGAGATGATAATATTATCATCTTCCCTGTTTTATAGATGAAGGAATAAGGCTCAAAGGGGTTAAAGTCACTTGCCCAAGGCTACACTTTTAGTGAAAGGTAGACCAGAATAGAAATCTAAGTAGTTTGAGTTTAATGCTTATATTCTTTACACAAAAATCTAACGATTCTTTTATTCATAAAAATATAATAGGCGGTGCCTGTGGCTCAGTCTATTGAGTGGGGCGCCGGCACCATATACAAAGGGTGGAGGATTTGAACCCAGCCCCAGCCACACTGCAACAAAAACATAGCTGGACATTGTACTCCCAGCTACTTGGGAAGCTAAGGCAAGAGAATCACCTAAGCTCAAGAGCTGGAGGTTGCTGTGAGCTGTGATGCCATCGCATTCTACAGAGGGCAACAAAATGAAACTCTGTCTCAAAAAAAATATATATATTATATATATGTATGTATAATAAATTAAGCACATGGAATTGGCATGCTTTGGAAAGTCACAGTTGCAAACACCCTGGGCATTTGTGCTTTATGTTTTCATGACATTTGATCTTAAGAAAATTAATATTGGCTCAGCGCCTATAGCTTAGCAGCTAGGGTGCTAGCCACATACACCAGAGCTGGGAGGTTTGAATCCAGCTTGGGCCAACTACAACCAAAAAATAGCTGAGCGTTGTGGCAGACGCCTATAGTCCCAGCTGCTCTGGAGGCTGAAGCAAGAGAATCCCCTAAGCCCAAAAGTTGGAGGTTGCTGTGAGCTGTGTGATGCCATAGCACTCTACCAAGGAAGATAAAGTGAGATTCTGTCTCTACAAAAAGAAAAATAGCTATATGGTCTAACATGAATCAATAATAAAAGTAATGGTGCCGAAATCATAAACCTTAATCACTTAAAGATCATGCATTAAATCTTATGGCGTTTTGTATATGAACATACCATGAAAGAGTTAAGTGCACATGAAAACAGCAATGCCTTCCACTCTTGCTGGAGAAACACAGGCAGCCTGAGGGCTTATCTTTATTTGTTATTTGACAGTGTCTGTTACACGTGATAATACCAGTTACAAATGTTATTTATAACTCTTAAAAGGCCTACACATATAAAATCACTTCTTTTATTTACTTCCATATAACTGTTATCCATATGTAGCTCCCAAATACATTACACTTAAACTTTCCAAAATTTTCTTGCTTCCTGAAAATTATTACTATGATAGCAAATATGCATGGTCTCTTAGATGTACTAATGAGTGTACTTGTTCTAAATGAAATAGGTTCACTGAGCCTGTGTCTAACTCCTGGTTGGTTACACTCTCAGTCAATGCACTTTGGAGCAAAGGTGGATGTTAAACTTTGCCCTTCCCCTGGTTTGTGACCTCTCCAAATCTTTTGCTATCTGTTTCCCAAAGACAAAATAAAGCAGCTTAACGGTTATTTCAACAAGCAGCTTCCTGAAGGAGACATTCTTAAAAAGTCCTTTTATCTCATTCATATCTGGGCCTAAATTTCTTCCCCCCCAAATATTAAATGTATCAGCCTCTGGAGCCTTCCTCTGGGAAGGCAGTTTTAAAATCCCTGCCCTTTGGGCAGCACCTGTAGCTCAGTGCGTAGGGTGCTGGCCACATACACTGAGGCTGGTGGGTTTGAACCTGGCCCCGGCCAGCTAAAACCACAATGACAACTTCAACAACAACAACAACAACAACAAAAAAAAAATAGCCAGGCATTATAGCGGGCGACTGTAGTCCCAGCTACTTGGGAGACTGAGGCAAGAGACTTGCTTGAGCCCAAGAGTTTGAGGTTGCTGTGAGCTGTGACGCCACAGCACTCTACCTAAGGCAACAGCCTGATACTCTCTCATACACACACACCAAAAAAAACATCTACCCTTTGCCCTCTTAGGAGCCTGTGGTTTCATTGAAAACTTAACTGATTGAATGAGTGATTAATTCAGAACTGTCAGGTTCTGGAAAGTGGGGATCAGCAGATATTTCATATCTGAAAGAGACCTGTGAAAAATTCCAACAGCATTTTTCCAAATGAGATGATACAGTGCATAGAGCAATGCACAGACTTGATTGGATTCTAGTTTCTGCAGTGTAATTAGAAATACGAACTTTCTCTCCCACAAAGCAGGATTGGTAAGAGAGGAGAAGGAGCCCACTTGTCACTGCTTATTTAACTCTTAGGTTGCTACTAGAATTTTTTTTACATGGGGGAGGTAGGGGGGAGACTGAATTCGGGGAGGAAGTAGAGAGCACACCACACACAGATAGGAAGACTATTTTTTCTCCAAGCTTTGTCAATACAGTTGGTTGACCTTTAACTGGTAAACATTGATATGACTCTTAAAAGCTGTTACTCTCTGGATAAGTAAGTAACTAGTGTCCAAGTCATCTCCTTGCCTACAACATTATTTCCCCACCCTATGGAGGTTTCTCCCTGGTTATTTCAGGAATAATGGGTAGCAGGGGCCCCTGGATACTGATTGCATATCACAGCAATGTTTGACCTAAGTGGTCAGTGACTTAACATTGCTAAATATTTTGGATAAAAAAGCTGGTTATTGGCTTGGCGCCTGTGGCTCAAGCAGCTAAGGTATCAGCCACATACAACTGAGCTGGCGAGTTCAAATCCAGCCTAGGACCCGCCAAACAACGATGACGGCTGCAACCAAAAAATAGCCAGGTGTTGTGGCGGGTGCCTGTCGTCCCAGCTACTTGGGAGGCTGAGGCATGAGACTCGCTTGAGCCCAGGAGTTGGAGGTTGCTGTGAGCTGTGATGCCACCGCACTCTACCGGGGGTGACAGCTTGAGGCTCTGTCTCAAAAAAAAAAAAAAGAAAAAAGCTGGTTGTTTTCTCTATATGTGCATATACTGGATTATAATATAAAATATATTTATTCCTGTCAGTCACAAGAAAAGGAAAGTTTGGCTCAGCGCCTGTGGCTCAAGCAGCTAAGGTGCCAGGCACATACACCTGAGCTGGCAGGTACGAATCCAGCTGGGGCCTGCCCAACAATGAGAGCTGCAACCAAAAAAAAAAAAAAGAAAGAAAGAAAGAAAGAAAAAATAGCCAGTATTGTGGCTGGTGCCTGTAGTTGGTTGCTGTGAGCTGTGATGCCACGGTCCTCTACAGAGGGCGACAGCTTGAAACTCTGTCTAAAAAAAAAAAAAGAAAAGAAAAAGAAAGTTTGAAAGCCACTAGGCAATAATGAGTATCAGATGAAACCTTTTTAGATCAAATGCTTCCTCAGAGAAAAGACCACCCTGGCAGTACTGAGTTTTGTTGAATTTATATTCATACTGTTAAAGAAAAAAAAAAGTTCAGGCAGCGCTTGTGGCTCAAAGGAGTAGGGCACTGGCCCCATATACCAGAGGTGGAGGGTTCAAACCCAGCCCCGGCCAAAAACTGCAAAAAAAAAAAAAAAGAAAAAAGAAAAAAATGAAAAAAATTCATGATACTTGTTAAAGATAGTAATTCAAGGGAAGATTATGGAGATAGGTATATGGACCACTGCAATGGGGTCTTGCAATGGGAAAGATTGGATTCAGTTATGAATATAAGGACAAGTAGAGATCTGTATCCAAGGAGCAGGGTGGGGTGGGTCAGTGAATGGAAATTTAGTAAAAGAAACATCCTGGATAAAAGGGAGAGGGGTGACTAAAGCACTTTGACAGGATTATTGCTGAAGGCATGCCAGGGTGATAAGGAATCTGATAAGATAAGGTAATGTGCATGATGGGATACTAAGGGTGTGGGAATTTTGCCTGACCCAGCAGGATTCTTGCTAAAACTGGACTAAATGGGCAAAGCCACTACACTAAAGACAGAGCCCAAGGTCAGGAGCTGGTCTGGAAGGGGACTCAAGTTTAAGCAAAGAAAGAATCTTTGTCAAAAATTACCTCATATAGCAAAGCTGTCTTTCCACTTACTGTAGTGATGCCACTACACTAAAGACAGAGCCCAAGGTCAGGAGCTGGTCAGGAAGAGGACTCAAGTTTAAGCAAAGAAAGAATCTTTGTCAAAAATTACCTCATATAGCAAAACTGTCTTTCCACTTACTGTAGTGATATAAGCTTCTCTTCTTAAGCAATTGGTTTAACTCAAAATATTAAGTAAATGATAGTATAGGTAGTACACAGCTTGTGTTAGGAAGAAAGTGTGGTAATGATTGTACTCTTGGAAATTTCTTATCTAGCTAAAACTTCCATTATACAGATAAGATGATGTTGGGGCCCATGAAGCAATTAATTTGTCCCCTGCTCTAGGTATTGTGGATCAGCCAGAGTCTCGGTCAGCCCAGGCTGCCATACCAGAATAACACAGAAGGGGTGGCTTATAAACAAAAGCAATTTATTTCTCACAATTCCAGAAGCTCAAGTCTGAGATTAGGGGGCAAACACAAGTCAGTTTCTGGTTAGTGCCCTCTTCTGGGCTGTAGATTGCCTCCTTCTGGTGGTACCATCAAGTGGAGGAGAGAAGAGGGAGTGGAAGCAATGTCTCCTTTGAGCCTTTCAAGGTCATCATCCCATTCCTAAGAGCTCCAAGTTCATGACCTCATTTCATCCTAATTTTCTCCCCAAGACTCTACCTCCTACAACATCACGGGGGTCAGGGCAGTGTCTGAGTTAGAGTTTCAACATTTGGGGTAGGGAATGCCAACATTTTAGTATATGGGCTTTTTTTGAGACAGAGCCTCAAGCTGTCCCCATGGGTAGAGTACTGTGGCATCACAGCTCACAGCAACTTACAACTCCTGGGCTCAAGCGAGTCTCCTGCCTCAGCCTCCCAAGTAGCTGGGACCACAGGCGCCCACTACAATGCCTGGCTATTTTTTGGTTGCAGCCGTCAGTGTTATGATGGCCCGGGCTGGATTCGAACCCGCCACCTTAGGTGTATGTGGCTGGCGCCTTAGCCACTTGAGCCACAGACACCGAGCTAGTCTGTGGGCTTTTGATCCACCATGATAAAAGCAGTGCTTCTAAATTTGCTTCCTGGATACCAGCATTACTACTCATCTACAGAGTGCAAAGTATTTAGGACTTTGTAGATCCAAATGAATGGATAAGCATTATTTTTTTGGTTTAGAGTCAGTGATATTGCCTCTCGGAAATGGCTTTAGGTTTTCTAAGGCAAGAAAACTATAAGGACTATGTCCCAATTCATAAGACTGCAAAATGTCTTCCTGCATTCATCATGGTGCAGGGGGGGAGGAGGGACGTGAGGATGGGGTGGGGTGCGTGTGGGCTCAGGACAGACAGTATATCCATAAATGTAAGAAGCACTTTAGAGCTTTTTGTACATGTACTGTACATGATAGGGGAAAGCAGGTTATCTAAGGATTTTCAGCTAATTTCATAAGATGGAGTAGACAATACTATGCAATTCTTTATTTGAATTGCTTTGTCTTGCTGCACAGCTCTGTCAAGGGCTGATGTTGCAATTACCTTAACAAGCAAAGGAAATGTCAGTCAAGTTCAGCACATGGTACCTCCACACACTTGCAACCTGTTAGGCCTCCGGGCAGGAGGCAAAAATGCCCAAGGCTGCGTGTGGAGCCCAGGTAAAAAGGGAGTGGATGGCTTTGAGCCTCTGTGTGTAGTGATGTCTTGTCCCCAAGGCCAGTATTTACATTAGGGATCACTTCTACCTTTGGTACACTTAATTAGGCTCTCATTATATGGCTTGACATCACACTGATTTCAGGACTTTGGAGGAAAGAAGACTGCTTAAGTGCATTTGACAATAAAATGCTTTGTGCAACCAGATGTGAATTTCCCCCGCCCCAAGCGTGAACGGACTGACCCACATGGAGCTAGGCTTTTCTTCTCATGAAACCTTAAAAGTAAGAAGTCAGGCAGGCTATTCGGTAAAATACAATGCCAGCCTAGAAGGCCAGGTCATTGCTCTGCATCAGCAGTCAGCCAGAGACAACTAATAAAAATGGAAGATCCTTCTCTGTGACAAAACAGGCCTCGGACTCAATGCGGGAGGCCTAAGCAAGGAAGGTGAGCAAAGGAAGGTAAAGCTAAGGCTTTGCTTCAAGAAGCCGGGTTCATTCAAACCCTGAGGACAGCAGACCCCGCCTCCCCACACCGCCGCCCGCTCAATCGCGGAGCGCTCCGGGTGTGAGCTCGCCCCGCGGGGAGCGGCTTGGAGCCGAGGAGGCGGTGGCAGAGGTGGTTTGGGCAGCCCCGCGCGGCGGATAGGCCCAGGCAACCAACACCCATTCCCCCTCCCCCTCGCTCAGTTCAACTCCCACTCGGCCCCGGCCACGCCCTGCCGCCAACGCCCCCTCGGGCAGCTTTCCGCTCGGCATTCGGGCCTGGGCCGTGGGCGGGAGGGAGGCGGTGCCTCGCAGGGGCCGCCGCGGCCGCCGGAAACTACAGGCGCCGACAGCCTTTGCGGCCTAGCCCCGCCCCCTTTCTCCCACCACTCAGAGCGCGTCACCAAGGGCTCAGCCAATGGGGAGCGAGCCAGGGAAAAAGGGCGCCCGGGTCCGGATGCGCCTCAGGAAAGCCATGCTCCCTGCGCAGGGGCAGCGGGCAGTTCACTCGGCGCGCAGAGCTGTCCGTGGCTGGAGCGCGCCTACATCTGCCCCTTTCGCTTGCTTTGAGCGACGGCCCTAATTTTTTCTTTAGTGGCAATTCGAGGAGATGCCGGAGCGGGTTTTTGAGTGGAGGGCGCTGGGAAATGAGTAGGGGGCGGGATATCCTGAGACAACAAGTTTGGCTGTATGGAAGGCCTACCGGCAGCGCGCCCAAGCTAGAACGCGAAGAGAAAGAGAGCGAGAGAAGCCGAGGAAAGCAAAGAAAAGCTGCCAAACGAATAACCCCGAGAAAGGGGGTGGAGAGGAGGCGGCCCCAGCGCCCCGGCCCCCGGCAGGTCGGCGGCCAATCCGCTGGGGGAAGGGGTGGAGAGTCGGCGGCTCCGGCGGAGAGAGGCCGAGGGGGGTGGGGAGTCAGCCCGGCTCGCACCGCCCTGGCCCCGCCCCTGGCCCGCGCCGCCGCCCGCGCCGCTCGCCGCCGCTGTCAATCAAGAGCGAGTCAGCCGGGCTCGGGCGGAGAGAGGAGCTGCTACGCCACAGCCCAGCGGCGGCCATTCGCGGAAAAAGAGGCAGAGCCTGTGCCAGCTACAGCCTCCTCCGAGCCACCGCGGGCGGGCGGGACCGGCCTCTCCTCCTGCCTCGCCCCCACCCCCACCCACCTCTATCCCAGTGTCTCCGTCTGAGGGTTTGTCCTGTTAATGCGGGATGAGCGGTACGTATTCTCCACCCCCCTCGGTCTCCTTCACCGCCTCCCTCCCTCCCTCCCTCCCCAGACCCTGCTCGGTTCTCCCCCTCCCCCGGGGCCGCTGAGATGCTTTAAGGGGAGGAGGAGAGGGAGGGAGGGAATCGGGGGAGGGAAGGAGGGTTGTGTTTTGTCTTAATGTCTGAGAGAGAACAACCTCCTTCTGGGTGTTGCTCTGGAGCCGATGGGTCGGGTTTCAAACCACGTTTTGTGATATCCCCCTCCTCCCTTCCCTCCTTCTCCCCCACCCCCTGCCGGTGTGCGTGGATCGCGGGTTTATGGAGATTAATGTTCGGGGGGAGGGGGGAGAAGAAGAGAGGGGGAAGACGAATAATAATAATCCTAATAACCTGTTGTCGTGTGTGTATGGGGGGGTTTGTTGCAGATCAGAAGAAGGAGGAGGAGGAGGAGGCGGCAGCGGCAGCCGCGATGGCTACAGAAGGAGGGAAAACCTCTGAGCCAGAGAATAACAATAAAAAACCCAAAACCTCAGGCTCCCAGGTAAAAACAGACATTAAAAAAATTCATCACGATACATTAGGAGAGAGAGGGAGTTATGCCCTTTAAATGTCCAGAAGTAAAGAACAGAATAAAAATGTTTATGCACTCAAAGCATCTTTCTGAGAGTGAGGACCTTAAATTGTAAATTCATGAAGGTTTCACGTATTTGAGGGCATAATACAGTTTAAAATTATATCAGGAACTCAGACTATATAAGAAAACTGTGTGTTTTCCCAAGGGCATTTTGAGTTTAGGAAAACAGCACTTTAAAAAGTTTGTTAGAAATTTTCCTTTTATTTGAAATTTATGTTATAGTATCTGCTTCCTTATTCATATAGATCTTACCTGCTTTTGTTCATATTTCTTTTTGATTTTATGCCGTTTCCTGAGTAAGTTCTGATTTGTAGAGCTGTCAAAATAAATAAATAACCCCCTTCCAACTACTGACCTCCACTAAATACACCCGCTTTTTTTTCCCCCCCTCTCCTTTACCATCCCATTTTGGGTAGGATTCTCAGCCCTCTCCTCTGGCTTTACTGGCAGCTACTTGCAGCAAAATAGGGACTCCTGGTGAAAATCAAGCAACTGGACAACAACAAATTATCATAGACCCAAGCCAAGGATTGGTGCAACTTCAAAATCAACCCCAACAGCTAGAACTGGTAACAACTCAACTTGCTGGGAACGCTTGGCAACTTGTTGCCTCTACTCCTCCTGCTTCAAAAGAAAATAACGTTTCTCAACCAGCTTCTAGTTCATCTAGTTCTTCCAGCAGTAATAACGGGAGTGCATCTCCTACAAAAACGAAATCAGGTAATTCTTCCACCCCTGGTCAATTTCAAGTCATACAAGTGCAAAATCCAGGTGGTAGTGTGCAGTACCAAGTGATTCCACAACTTCAGACAGTGGAAGGTCAGCAAATTCAAATCAATCCAACTAGTAGCTCATCTCTACAGGATTTGCAGGGTCAAATTCAGCTCATTTCTGCAGGTAATAACCAAGCTATACTCACAGCTGCTAACAGGACAGCTTCTGGGAATATTATTGCTCAAAACCTGGCAAATCAGACAGTTCCAGTCCAAATTAGACCTGGTGTTTCAATACCACTGCAATTACAGACCCTTCCTGGTACTCAGGCTCAAGTTGTAACAACTCTACCAATTAACATTGGAGGAGTGACTTTAGCTTTGCCAGTGTTAAACAACGTGGCTGCTGGAGGAGGGACTGGACAGGTTGGCCAGCCCGCTACTACTGCTGATAGTGGGACTTCCAATGGGAATCAGTTAGTTTCCACACCCACCACCACCACTGCTTCCACCAGTACTATGCCGGAATCTCCCTCCTCCTCTACTACCTGCACAACCACTGCTTCAACATCTTTGACAAGCAGTGACACATTAGTGAGCTCAGCAGAAACGGGCCAGTATGCAAGCACATCAGCCAGTAGTTCTGAACGCACCATTGAAGACTCTCAGACACCTGCTGCTACTGAGTCTGAAGCCCAGAGTTCCAGTCAGCTTCAGCCTAATGGAATACAGAATGCACAGGAGCAATCAAATTCTCTTCAGCAGGTTCAAATTGTAGGCCAGCCTATCTTACAACAGATCCAGATCCAGCAGCCGCAGCAACAGATTATTCAGGCTATTCCACCACAGTCATTTCAACTCCAGTCAGGGCAGACGATTCAGACCATCCAGCAGCAGCCTTTGCAGAATGTTCAACTTCAAGCAGTAAATCCGACTCAGGTGCTTATCAGGGCTCCAACTTTAACACCTTCAGGGCAAATCAGTTGGCAAACTGTACAGGTACAGAATATTCAGAGTCTTTCAAATTTGCAAGTTCAGAATGCTGGGTTATCCCAGCAATTAACCATCACCCCAGTGTCTTCAAGTGGTGGCACAACTCTTGCTCAGATTGCTCCTGTGGCTGTTGCTGGTGCCCCAATAACTTTGAATACTGCCCAGCTTGCTTCAGTGCCTAACCTTCAGACAGTGAGCGTTGCCAACCTGGGTGCTGCAGGCGTTCAAGTGCAGGGAGTTCCAGTTACAATCACTAGTGTTGCAGGTAAGTTACGGCATCTTTTCTCTTTACCTCTTAAATAGTTTTTAATAATGATCAATTACTGCTTTTCTTTGTTAATTTTGAGATTTGACATAGAATTCTGAAGTAAACAGGTAGTCATAAGGAGTCAAACAGGAATACTAACAAGCATAACTCAGTGGTAATCAGTGTGACTTGTTCACTTTTGTAGATTTTAGTGTTAGGTTTTATGTGTTACATTTGTTTTTAAATGGTACTGTTTCATAGAATAAAACTTTTGCTTAGAATCATAATTGCCTTTTGTAACCTAGTGATCATAATTGAGTACACTTGAACTCTATAAAAAAGGAACCCTAGTTGAAATGATAATCTGTCTCTTGAGGGAAAGTACGTTTAAGCTGAATTGGTATATAGTTGAGAGTCTGTTGAAGTTTAAATTCTAGTGCCTATTAAGGCTAACTTTTTTACAATTGGAAGTCATATCTCAGCATCTTTTCGCCCATGCTTCTGTGTTTTTATTACACGTGGAGATAAAATTTTAACTTGTAAATTGTTTGATAAACCTTTTTGTCTACTGTTGTGCTAAAATCAGGATTTGCCCAGGATTTTGAGTTTATGGTCATTTATTTGTAAAGTTATACTTAAGTAGATCTGTGGTCATTATGTTATTTATAGATGTTTACTGTGAGGTGTGTGGAAAGCAATTAAAAATGTAGACAGTAAAATGTTACTAATTTGAATTAATTGTGGCAATAATTTAACCCAGTTATAGAAGCTGTTAGGTCATACAAATGGATATGTATTTTCAAAGTACTTGGAAAACTCGTCTAATAAGTTTTTTAATCTTTTTGGACCAGTCTTTTTGTACCTAATACCTTTTATTTTGCTGTAATTAAATGCTTTTAATTATTTCTGATTTGGTGAAAACCTAGTTATGGCTTTAGTGACTGATAATTTTAGACAATGTTAGTTAAATATTTCTATTTTGATAATCAAAGATAAATTAAGTTTATCACTTTTGAATGCCTTTTCTTGAAACAAGTTGCTGAAAAATTATGCTAAGGTTCTTTTTTACAGTTAGTATGTATGCATATATATGTAAAATTGGAAATTGCCAGATAGAACCTTCTGATTCAGAAGAACTGAGGTTAGATTTTTTTTCTCTAGATACCCACTACCTCTACAATAGAACTATCCAGCAGAACTTTGTGTGATGCTGGAAATATTTTCTATCTGTCCTATTACATATGTTAGGCACAGTCTATTTTTTTTTTTGAGACGGAGCCTCAAGCTGTCCCCCTGGGTAGAGTGCCATGGCATCACACCTCATAGCAACCTCCAACTCCTGGGCTCAAGCGAGTCTCCTGCCTCTGCCTCCCAAGTAGCTGGGACCACAGGCGCCCGCCACAACGCC
>CAUYQV010158371.1:0-18721 GCA_963574575.1 Galagoides demidoff | reverse complement strand
CTACCATCCAAGTAAATAGACTTTACAGACGTCAGTATGCTCAAATTAATATCTTAGATTTAAATCTTATCCATCTTGAGTTAATTTTTGTAAGTGGTGAAAGGTGTGGGTCAAGTTTCAGTCTTTTACATGTGGTTATCCCGTTCTCCCAGCACCATTTATTTAGCAGATGATCTAATTCATGCCCACATAGGAGTAAACCTCAATTCAATTCAAGTTGTGGGGAGGGAGAAGGATGGATGGGGAGAGAGGGAGGGAGGGGGAATTGGTGCGCTCCCACTTAAGGATACAATGTAGGGGTGTATGGCATACCTTTTGGGTGAGAGACATAACTACAAGATCGACTCCATCTACTAAATTCAAATATTGTGAACTGGTTACTGGTTGTTCATATCCTTACACTAATCTGAAATAAAAAAATAAAACTTTTAACCATGAAATTAAAAAAAAATATATATATATATACATGCACACATATATATTTGTATATATATGCATATATATATATATATACACTTGCAAATGGAAAATAAGGTTGTGATAGTCAATAGTAGTTGATTCAGGAGAGATAGCAGGAATAGACATGTAAAAAGTTGGATAAATAAAAATTTAACTCATGTTTAATGATGCATTACTTTAAAACAATGAATTCTGTAATAGAAGACTATTGTATGATGTGGTGGACAGAAACATGACAACTAGGGCTGTCTGACCTGTGACCTGTGGATTACATACAGATTTTGTAAGGACTTTTTACTTATATGTGGTTTTGGATATCATGAAAAGTTAAAAGTACACATGGACCTTTTTTTTGCTCAACAGTTTTTGTTAGTGTTTGTGTGTTTACTGTGTAGGCCAAGACAACTTCTTCCAATGTGTATCAATTGTATTTGTACAATCCACACAAGTAAAAAAAATTGGATTTGTAAAATCCACACAAGTAAAAAAATTTATTAATGATTAATTATGATGCAATGTTTATCTATATTTTGAAGAAAGATCTCAATCTTAAATGTAAAAATATATTTTCCATGCATATAATTGTAATTAAACACTAGAAATCAGACCAGTATATGATGAATGCCTTAAGAATTTTAATCTTAAAAACTGATGCTTATTTTCTTTGTAGACATTCACATGTTGGATCTATGCTTTATGTCTTCTGGCTTTTATGGTCTATACAACAGGACTTGCTCTTGATCAACAATGGAGGGTTTACCTTCAGTTCTATTCCTAATAGTCACATTAACATTGGCCACTGGTGTCAGAATTCTGTGCTTTCTAACTGTTGGATTTCCTTTATCCCAGGACCAACAGCAGAACTTCCCAGATACTACACAAGTTAAACTAAAAAATATATCTATATGGAATTATTGCATCTGTTATTAAGTGTGATCATTTAAGTGAGTCCCTGGACAATCTCCACATTTTTACTCCTTGGGTGGCATTTTTAGTGAGATCTTAACTAACGAGCATTCAATTTGTCCTCTTTTCCCCATGGAATCAGACTTTTATCTGGGAAATATGGTTGTCATGTTGGGGAACTGGAGCCTAGAAACAAACATATTTGGTGCGAGGATCTTCAGAGACTTCAGACTCTGTAAAACTCCAGCAGGCTTCATTTAGCAGCTTTGGGAATGGGTCTCCGCAGATCCCTCTGTACAGGTAAGTTATAGCAAATATTTCACATATTACCAAGCATAAACATGAAGACAAAGTATCTTCCAAGCTTTATCAAGTTAAATCAGACTTAGGACGGAAGTGACTTCTGATCTGTCTTTTTTTCCAAGTGACTCAAATCTCTGCTTGCTGATTGCTTAGTGGAAGCAATAATGATACAATAATTAAATTGTTTGAGAATTTATGCAAAATAATGAATAGTCAGTACAGGTAGTGTATTATACCTTAATATGAAGAATGATTTTTTTTTTCAGTGCCTTAAAACTGACAGATGCTTTCAAGGGCACACTGCACTAGCTAGGAAGCTTCATAAATCTCACTGATGTATATGAAACTAGTTCCAAGAGAGGCTCACAGAAGTACTTGAAGTTAAAAATATAGTGAGTTTTTTTGTTTGTTTTTTGTTTTCTTCTTGATTATTACATTGTCCAGGGTGAAAATTCTTAGGATGGAAGGAATACCTGGTGCCAACAGTTAGATGCCCCTGGTGGACCCTGAGCGATTATGTTCAGATACAGGCTTTGTTCCAAGTGCAGTCCATGTGTCAACAAGTTTAAGACAAATTCCACAGTTAAATACCAATTAAATATAGTTTTGAAAACATATCAGAACCTATTAATTTCACTTTTGCTAGTGAAATGAGTAATTGACATGATTAACATTTTCTGGATATGTGTGTACCTATGTGTATATATGTAGTACTTACTTTAAAGATTCATGGAGATATATTTTATTGGTAGACCTATAAAATATTTCTATTGAAAAACTAACCTTAAAAAATTGTAGACAATTACAATAGCCCTTAGTAGTAACAAATGATAACTCAAACAAGGTTCTGATAAAAGAAAGGCAGGAGAAAACAGGCTCTTTTATAGACTTTATGCTAGTGATGTACTTATCTCAGTAAAGAGCAAGCCCAGGTATGCCCTCAGTTATGCTTCAGTACAAGGAAGAATTAATAATAGGTAAGAAAATTAAATACTTACAGATACTCTCTGTTCACAAACTAATTGCACAGGTTCACAGTAAGGAATCCATAACTGCGATTGTTAATGTTCTTTTTGTGTTAAATAAAGAAAAAGTTTCTAGGATATAAATGTCAGAATGAGCAATGCACTGATCTGGTTTTAGTGCAGCAACCAGACAGGACTATTTTGATCAAAATACGTATTGTACAATCCTTTTTGTCATAATCTTACCTGTTTAAAAATGTGCAGTTGTTTTTAGGTGTGGTGATGAGAGCTAAGAGATGGCTGTAGAGCACAATCAGATCAGCTCATCAGACTCGTATCTAATGAAGAAAGCATCTTTACATTAAAACGGACACTGAAGGTTCACTAGAGACTCTGGCTGGAGGCGCACCCATTTTGTTTTGTTAAATGTTTAGCTAGTAGGTTATGTGTCAACCAGTTTTCTAATGAATGTGATTATAATTCACTCATTATTTATGTTTCAACCATAAAGCGTTCAGCAAGATGGAATGAGTTATTGGGACTTAAATAAAAACACACATTAAAAATCATTGAAAATAATTGTAGATAATTTTATGTTCACGAGGTACCAGGATCTGTAAAAGTAAACCTGTATTATTCATTATCTCTTTTTATTTGCATTTGAATTTGCAATTCATTATCTCTTTTAAATATCTGATAGAAATCACACTGCTAGAAACTGGCAGACTAACACCAACCAACTAAACAAACACAAAAACAAACTTATATAAAACAATCATGAAACTGAGGTTTAGGTCATACCATTAACCAGTGTCTTTCATCATCTCATTGAGTAACTCTACCACATTAAGACTCAATTTATCTTATCAGACATAAAAATAATTACTGACTATTCATATCCTAAGGCTTTCCAGCAGAAAAATTAATTAATTAATTCTGGGCATGTATTACTTGATAAATAAATATTTGGCACCCCCCACTCATTTCTCCATACAAGTAAATCAAAGTATCTTAAACTTTAACAAATAAAAATGATAAGTAATACCTTTTTAAATAAAAAAAAAGCTTTAAACAATTTAATGGTAAGAGTTATACTCTGGAATGGAAAGGGAAAAAGGGATATCAGAACAAAATAACAAAAAAACAAAAATATGACTTACGTGAATGTTAGGACAGGAATGGCTTATTTGGCTGAATAAAGGAAATGTGGTTAGGTAAATAGAATTCCGAGTTTCAGAATGACACCAAGAGGAAAGCATTGAGGAGCAGCACTGTTTCAGGGAAGCTAAAACAGAATGGTGTGGTAGAAATTGATAAAGAAAAATCCAGGCTACTGAAAGTGTTTCTCATAGAAATACTAAAATCCCCAGGAAGGATTGATGACATGATATGGGCCTAAGAGGACACCTGGGGAAGCCAGAAATAGGTAACTGCAGGTCACTCTGGCCCATCAACTTCTTATACCCACTCTTTTTTTCATTGGAAACACACACAGGTGTGCACCCACATATAAATGCATATATATTATTCAATCTAATATATATGTTAATATAGATTATCATATATAAATATAATGCATAATATTGATACATAAAATAGTATTTAATAAACATATATTCATTTGATATAAACTATATTCAACATTAAATAAATAAATAGCTTGTGCAAACAGTTGTAGAACCTTAATCATCTATAAGTGAACTTGTGTTTCTGAAGTTTCTGCAAGGATGAAAGATAAACAAGATCTGAAACTTAAGGGTTTGTCAACCAAATAAACTGGCATTAAAATAGAACATTGAACAATGCACCATGGAACTGGAAAAGCAATTTTATCATGTATTCATGTCTTTCCATTTTCCCCACGAATAGATAAACACAGCAAAACAAATGGCTGCCGGGAACCTCACGCGGGTGGCTGAGTTCATCCTCACGGGGGTCTCAGACCGTCCGGAGTTCCAGATTCCCCTCTTCTTCATTTTCCTGGTGATCTACGGGCTGACCGTGGCGGGCAACCTGTGCATCATCACCCTCACCAGTGTGGACGCCCAGCTGCAGACTCCCATGTACTATTTTCTCCGGCACTTGGCTATCATCAATCTCAGCGACTCTACCGTCATTGCCCCCCAAATGCTGGTTAACTTCTGGCTTACCAAGAAAACTATTTCTTACTATGGATGTGCGGCTCAGCTGGGTGGGTTCTTGGTCTTCATTGTGGCCGAGATCTTCATGCTGTCCGCCATGGCCTATGACCGCTATGTGGCGATCTGCAACCCTCTGCTCTACCTGGCCGTGGTGTCCCCGCGGGTGTGCCAGCTACTGGTGGCGCTCACCTACCTGCAGAGTCTGGTCACGGCCCTGACTGTCTCGTCCTGCGTGTTCTCTGTGTCATTCTGTGCTTCTAACGTCATCAACCACTTTTACTGTGACAACGTCCCCTTGTTGGCCTTGGCCTGTTCTGATACCTACATTCCAGAAACAGCAGTGTTTACCTTCTCGGGGACCAATTTGTTTTTCTCCATGACTATTGTTCTAATATCCTACTTCAACATCGGCCTTGCCATTTTGAAGATACGTTCCTCAGAGGGGCGACGCAAAGCCTTCTCCACATGCGCCTCTCACATGGTGGCCGTCGTGGTCTTCTACGGCACCCTGCTTTTCATGTATTTGCAACCAAGGACTAACCACTCTCTAGACACTGACAAAATGGCCTCCATCTTCTACACCCTGGTGATCCCCATGCTGAACCCTCTCATTTACAGCCTAAGGAACAAAGATGTGAAGAATGCATCGAAGAGATTTCTGGCTAACCCATGGCAATTGAGCAAACTAATATAAATTGAAAAATGAAAACTATCTTCATTTAGAAGTTTTCATCTCCTTCCAAAAACACTACTGTTAAAAGAAGTAGCAAGAAATGGTTTAAAACTCCATTAATTTTGGTGAGAAAAAATATTAACTGTTGTTACATATTATCCAAGCAACAAAAAATCCTAGTATATATATAATGAGCAATAATTTTAAAAGAAGCACGTACAGATAAAATGTAAATTACTAAGTGGTTTCTGTAACTTCTTAAAGGGAAAATTAAACCTAATAGAGGGGGGTAGAGGCATGTGGGATATTTTCTTGGTAGGTTGTCAAAATCCAGATCATTCCAGCAACTGACATCTTGTTCAATTTTTAATTTTCACAGCATTTTATCCATTATATTCTCAACTTTTGTGGAACCAGTTATGGCTTGTACTTAAAAATAAATTTGTATCCCAGAAGACGTTCACATGAAAAAACAGGGAAAAACAGGCTAAAACATTTTTTAAAGGGATTCTTTATTATTATTATTATTTCTCCTCTCTGTCTACGCAAAGAAAAATGTTGAAGTTAATCCAAAGGAGACATATTATTATTTTTCCATCTCATATTAAACTTGTTTTGTAGAGTTGTCTTTGTTATAATTCAGTAATAACAAAAATGCTTCTTTCAACTTTTTCTTTCAATAATTCTCAGAGATAATATGTTTTCTTGATATTTTTTCCATATTCTATAGATTGCCTACAGGCCTTGGCCAGTGTTCCCCATCCAGTCATCAATCTCATCGCTCTGACCTCTCCTTCACTGCTGCATTTCCTCCCTCCCTTGTGCTAGGTTGGACCCACAGAAATAACTCATGACAGCATCCCCATCTCATGATTCTTAATTATATCAGCAAATGACTTTTTCCATAGAAGGTAACATGTTCACAGGTTCTGGGGATCAGGAGGGGATTATTCTACTTAGGCCTATTGTACGAAACTAGTCAATCTAAATCTCACACCAGTCATGTTCACTAGTGCTCACAAGTTTTCACACCATATGCCCTTTTATATATTGTTCACCGACAAAATCTGTGCTAAACAATTTATACACAGAGCTTTCTTTGAATGAAATATGAGCAGCAATTATTTGGATCCACGCTGCCAAAATTATATATTTAGATACACACAATTTTTTTTTTTAATAGAAGAGACTCCATTTTAATTCTGACAACTGTCACGTTTTCCCTTTTTAAATCAAGATCTTTTTGCAAAACACCAATGGTCAGTCATCCTGTAACTAGGTTGTGATGCCCTTCAATGCTGGAATGAACTTGCTCCAGTTTCTGGTCTCATCCCACATTCGAGGGAGTGATTGACAATGATGGGTAAGTGTAAAAACACTTTCAGCCACACTTGGGCAATGAGGGAGGTATAAAAAGAGTGATTCTCTGGCTAGGTCTACCTAGGTTCAATTATTCGGTTCAATTTTATCTATTCTATAGCCATTTGGCTGTCACTTCAAAGTGGTGGGCCACCATCATTCTGTTAGGAATAATTTAACAAGTAACAAATAACATACACATATTTAGGGGAAAAAAAGTAAAAGTAATAATAATGCAATAATCTCCATTTTTATAATAGTTTTCACCCATGAATTAATGTACTCCCCTTGGGAAGCTATGCACTGATGCCAAGGCCTAGTCCATACTTCAAAGCAATTCGGGAACTCTTTCTGGAATGACCACCAAAGCTGCTGTGGTATTACCCTTGATATCCTGAATATCAACACAGTATCTTCCTTTCAATATTTCCTTTATATTTAGGTAAATAAAAAAGTCATTGGGGGCAGCGAAGGTGACTAAGGAAGGTGTTCCAATACACCTATTTGTGTCCTGGCTAAAAACTCCCTTGCAGATAGTCCCACGTGAGCTGCAGCACTGCCGTGACGGTGATCTCAAAACTATGAGTTGTTGGCCAAGATTTTCAATTTAGATTGATTCTAGAAAATTTTTCGAATGTCAATTTAGAAAAAATAAACCTAATTTCTTTAATCCATGAGTTAACAATTAGAAAATGAAACTGAGAGGTGGCACCTGTGGCTCAAAGTAGGGTGCCAGCACCATATGCCAGAGGTGGTGGATTCAAACCCAGCCCCAGCCAAAAACTGCAAAAAAAAAAAGAAAGAAAAAGAAAACTGAAAGAAAAGTAGTATATAAAATCATAAGTAAAAGCCTAAAATATGAATAAAACTAATGAAAGAAATTCAAGATCTGATAATAAGATACATCAGAATTTTAAAAGTCATTTAAAAGAGATAAGTCAGTGACAGTTTATGAGAAATATGTCTATGGAATGGAAGACTTAATAATGAAACAGTGTTGAATATCTTTAAATTGATCTATAGTTTTAATGTAATTCCAAATAAATCTTTCCTCTGTCCTTCTCCTCTTCCTTCTTACATCCCCCTTTCCTTCCTTTCCTACTCTCTCTCCCTCCCTTCTTTCCTCCCTGCCTCCCTTCCTTTCTTTCTTCCCTTATCCCTCCCTTTCTTCCTTCCTTCTTTCACTTCTTCCTTCTATAACATTTGTAGCTGTTTGTAAGTATTATTCAAAAAGGCAAAAGGGGCCTGGCAGATGGCTCTCACCTATAATCCTAGCACTCTGGGAAGCTGAGGCAAAGGGTGCTCAAGCCCCCAAATTTGAGGTTACTGTGAGCTCTGATGCCACAGTACTCTACCCAGGGCAACAGAGTCAGACTATGAAGAGTCTCTATGAAGACAGACAACAAAAATGAAGTTTACACTACATATATCATGACCTAACATAAAGCTCTAGTAATTAAAAAAAAACTACTAGCATATTTTCCCAAGGACAAACAGGCCAATCAATGAAATAAAATAGGGATTCCAGGCAATAATCCACACATATACATGGGCCATTATGAAAGTTTTGAAATACATGAAAATCAAGAAATATCACCTATAAACTAAATAAATTGAAACCTGTATAGGTGAATCGGAAAGTACACCATATACTATGTTATTTAGAAGTAAAACAAAAGACCATAACACAGTCTGTTTGAAAACTTTCATAATGATTTATATGGTATCAACTAACAAATAACACAGGCATCACTATTTTCCAAAAAAAAAAGGAAGTATTATCTTTTTGATAAATGTAATTGAATAATTTATACATCTATTTTGAAAAAGAAAAAGAAACTACCTTGTACCCTGTTCAATCAATTCCAGATAGATTGGATATCTAAATATGAAATAAAAACAATAAACCTTTTAGAGAAAAACAGGGGAAATTGTTGTGATATTAGAGTATGTACAAATTTGTAAGCAAAAGACACAAAGAAATAACAGATAAGATTAACACTTAATTTGGGAGAATTTAAAGTTTTGCTCATAGGAATTAACAGTGTCAAAAAGATATCTCTAGTAGTGGCAGAAGATATTTTTATCTCCTCTACACAATCACACATAGATTTCTGACTGAGGATTTGTATGCAAAATTTTAAAATCTCTTACCCACAAATAATCACCTTAAAACCTAATAGAAAGGTGGAGAAAAGACATGAATGGATACTTGTTAGAAGAGAATATGTAAATATACATTACACATATGAAAATATTCTTAATTTTATTCACATTAAGACAATGTAAATTAAAATGACCGTGAAATCCACACCATGCAGAATACCTAAAAAGAAAATTTAAAAAATTAATCCTGGACAAGGATACTTAGCAACGATAACTATTATGTCCTGCTTGTTAGAATGCACATTGGTATAACTACTCTAGAAATCCTGAATATGCATATTCGATGACTTTGAAAATCCTGTCTAGGGGATATACCCAGCCCGAAATACAGGTCTGTTAAACATAGTGTGCAACAGAATGTTCAAAATATCACTGCTCATAAGATCTTCAGAATAATGAATAACTTAACTTGTGGGATATTTCTAACATTGAAATGTGCACAGAAGTGTGACTGAGCAAGGCAGAACTACCCGTGAAAATGTATGAATAAAAAATCCAGACACAGAAAAGTAACGTGTAGAATTTCATTCACCTAAAGTAACAAAAATAGCTGAAAGCTATGTTGTGAGCAGTCAATATAGCAATTGTACATTTTTGCATGTATGTGGGTAAGTTCATGGTGGGAAAGAGAATAAAGAATTCTCTCAGGGTTCCAATAATGTTTCACCTTTTTTTTTCTATTTATATATTGATTCTGGTTACATATGTGTGTCAAATTTGTAAAAAATATACTTAAGATGCACACATTTGACTGTATGTATATCGAATTTCCTTAATACATCTAAAATGCCACTAAATAGAGGGAAAGTTACAGTTACAAATTTATGTTAGCTGCCCTTGTGAATTTTTAAAACAATGCAATAGGCAGTGTTTGAAGATTTCTCCATTGTATCCTCAGCCACCAAGCCATAAAAAGCCACTGAATTGGAAAAGGAACATTAGAGCTACAAGGAATACTAAAAATCATGAACTACAGGGACAATGTTTTATTTACAGATCTCTAGGATATAATAGAGAAGACTTATCCAAGAATAGTTGTGAGAAGGTAGCTAATATAACTTTACTCGTATAGGAATATAAAAGTACTCTGTATAATTTGCGGATATCCCATTAGCTTTGTTAGAAGCTTTTAAATGCTCTATGCATAATTTAAAAAATTACAGTCCCTATCCCTTGTGAAAATCTCAAAGGAGTAAAGAAACCCATAAATTATTCTTACTGGGTTATTTTAGGAATACAGGAGCACAGAGAGATTCCTCATTAGAGGTGAGTAGACTGCTCCTACTTCTGTGATTGTATCTCAGAGTTCCAGTTACTATTCATGGCCCTGTCTTCCTTTAATTTTTATTATTTCATAATCGATCTAGGTTTCTTAACAACAACTTTAGCAATGTACTTTGATAACTGAAGTTTCTGAGCGACTATAACGTTGCAATCATCTTTATTATAATCTTTGGTGAAAGCTAGGCATTTACTCTTGGATAGTTAGCTGATCATCACTGAACTGTAAAAGTCAAAATCAAAATCAAAAATTAAAGCTTATTTGCAAAGCACCAGTTTAGCTGGTGGTCAAACCAAAGCAAACTATTAAAGCCTCTATTTGCTATAAAGTCCTTCTGTCACACTATCATCTCTAATTAACAAGAGGCCAACCCCTCTGCCTTACCTGCTTAGTGGAGTCTTGAAATTTCATAAAATGATCTCCAGAATGATAAAATGCTCATTAATGGAGATCAGAGCTAAATATCAGAAAGCAAATTTAAGCAAAGATCAGTCCTTTCAAAATTATAAAACAGTAATATGTATTTCACTTACAATCAAAGTATTTTACCACTCATTTATTTAGTGGCTCTTTATAAACCTCTCTTGTTCCAACTCATAAATTACTTTGATGTGTAAGTAATTATATGTCAATGAATATTTTTTTGATGTCTCACTGCGTAATACATTGATTTTCAGGTGTCTTAGTGCTAAAAGCTGTATTTGGAAGGGGCGGAAGGGGCGGGTGGCAGGGCAGAGGACTGAGCACGTCTACCTCTCTGCCTGGCCTTGTTTTTTAGTGAATGCCCAATGCTAAGATCTGCCTGGTGTATTTTTTATACGTTTTGAGAGTCTGATAAAACACACCGTGCCCTATGATAGAATTAATGTACACTGCTTCTATGATTTAATAAATAAATAAATAAACAAAAGCAAGCTTAAAAAAAAATGTTGTTGGAAAACAAAAGGATGAAATGTCCAGAACCAGGTCACCTTCAGGAAATCGCATCAAATAGTGTAATTAGACATAAAACCAAGTAAAAAGACTTTAGTATTTTAAATAGAAATCTGAAAAAGTTTAGAGAAATGGCTCATATCTTTTCCCATTAATAAGGAAACTACTATTTGCTGTCATGAATGTAGAAAAGAAAGCACCCTTGTGACCCCTCATTTATGCAGTAAAACTTGGCTTATACTTGTTTTTATATTCATCAAAGTATGTGTAAAATTCATTGTCTCTAGAAAATTAATTTAATGTCCTTCAATTACGTGAAGAATGTGTCAGTAGTGGCAAGAAAGGGCATCAGACAGCCAATGCTCTATAAGCCTTCATGATTGTGAGACAACCATAGCTTCTGACTACGTCCGTAAGTTCTTATAGAAATACATGTTTTATTAATAGTCAAACCCAAGGAATGCTGATGCCATTATAATTACACAGTGGTCATAAGATTCCATTTTATTTAATGAAAAAAAATGAATTATCCATGCACAAAACAAAAAATATTTTACATTACTCAAAGAAGTAGTGAACAATAATACATAATCGTAATAGACATTAATCGATGATTGTTTAAAATTGAAATCCAGTAAGGACAAAGGAGACAGTAGATAATTCCATTCAAAATGCACAGCCATGACTATCTAGGTCCAGAGCATCTTCACTGCCCGGAAAGGAAACTCTCATATGCATGAAGGGATGAGTAGATACATTTTTCTCCCCTTTCTCTTTGTTCTCAGAAACAACTAATCTGTTTTCCATCTCTGTGGATTTGCCTATTCTGACAACGTTATATAAATTGAACTGTGCCATATGTGGCCCTTTATGCTTGACTCATACTTAGTATCAATGACTTCAATGTTCATCCAAGCTGTAGTGCTTATCAATACACTATTCCTTTTATGGATGACTGATATTCTGTTGTATGGATAAACCACAAATTTCACCTACATGTCAGTAATGGACAGTTGGACTGTTTTTATCTTTTGACTATGTATGAATAACTCTCCCATTAATGTTTTTGTACCAGTTTTTGTATGAACAGGTATTGTTTCTGCTGTGTATCATTTGGGTCTATACAGAGGAGCAGAATTGCCAAGTCATAATGGTAATCCTGTATGTAATTTAGTAACAAATTGTTTTCACCCTGTATATGTCATTTTACAGTCTTAAAGAAATTGTACATGGGTTTCAATTTCTCTACATCTGTGCCAAGATTTGTCTTACAAATTTTGCCTTTCTTTTTCTTTTTTTTCCCCTTTCTTTTTCCAGCCACCCTAGTGTGTGTGAAGGGGTATTTCTTTGTGGTTTCCATTATATTTCCCTTATGAAAAATGATGGTAAACATCTTTTCATATGCTTCTTGGCCATTTATCAGTCTTCAGTGAGAAATGTCTATTCAATTCCTTCACCAGTTTTGAAAAATATTATTTTATTATAAATTAACAACTTGAAATTGTATAAATTTATTAGGCATAAAGTGATTGTATGATATCTGTATACAATGTGGAATAATTAAATAAGACTAATTAATAACTATACCACCTACATTTTTTTGTGTGGTGAGAACTTTTTGAAATGTACTCTGTTAGCAATGTTGAAATACACACGGTGTCCCAAAAAGCCATCATACATAGGGATAATAGCTAAATTGACCTTGATTTACAAATGTTTATTACAAAATTTTATGAAAAGTTGGCCAAGACATAGAGACTATTTTGTAATTCTATCTTCAGATTTTTGAGGAACCTCCATACAATTTTCCATAGTGGTTGTACTGACTTATATTACCATATACAGTGTGAAAGGATTCCCATTTCTCCTCATCCTTGCCAACCCTCGTTTCATCTTTTTTGAAAAACCCATTCTGACAGGTGTGAGGTGATGTCCTCATTGTGCTGTTAATTCACATTTCCCAATAATTAATGCTGTTGAGGATTTATCATATCCCCACAGATCATGTCATCTTTAAAAGATAAGTCCATTTCAGATCCTTTCTTCATTTTCCTTAAAATCATGTTATTTGTTTTCTTGCATATATATATTGAACACATGTGTTAACGCACTATTGGATATGCAGATTGCTTGTGTATCTTTTCAAGTCTACAGGTTGTGTCCTCCCGTGGTGTTTCCACTGGTGTGCAGAAGCTTCTAATTTTGATGTAATCCCATTCACCTATTTTTCCTTTCTTTGTTTGAGCTTTTGGGTTTCTATCTAAGAAATTACTGCTCAGAACAGTATCAGGGAAATTTCCTTCCATGTTTTCTTCTAAGGGATTTATTTTTTCAGGTCTTACAGTGAAGTTGTTAATCCATTTTGAGTTGCTTTGTCCTAGGGTATGACGCACGGCCCAATTTCATTCTTCTGCACGTGAATATCCAGTTTTCCTCGCATGATTTGTTGAAAAGACTGTTCTTTTTCCATTGTGTGGGACCTCTTTTCTGTTCCATTGCTGTGTCTATATTTATGTTAGTAGTATGTTCATTTAAGTACCAAAGCTTTATAATATCATTTGAAATCAAGTAGCACTATGTTGCCAGATTTATTCTTTTGCTCAAAATTGCATTGGCTATATAAGTATTTTTATAGTTCCATATAACTTTTCAAATTTTGTTTTTATTTCTATGAGAAAGGACATTGCAATTTTGTTAGGGATTACACTGAATTTGCAGATTCCTTTGGATTGTGTGGGCTTTTTAACAATATCTTTCCTTTGCCAATTTTGAATTGAATTGTTAGTCTTTTGTTGTTAGATTATTGAGACCTTGGTATATTCTATGGCTAATTTCCAGATGTATGAGCTGTCATTTTCTTCTCATTTCATGAGTGTGTTTTTATTCTTTGATAGTATCCCCTGATATACACAAGTTCATTTTTTTTAAATGTCAATTTAAAAAAAATGTAAATTTAATAGAAAAATTTAAATTTCTTATTTTTGTTGCTTGTGCCATTGGTGTTATATCTGAGAAATCTATCAGGAACTCAGATGAGGGAGGGACACCTAAGCTGCCAGGAACTGGAATAGCTAATTAAAACAATAAGCTGTGCATAGGAGAGTCCCACCTGTAATATCATAGGGAAAAGTTCAGACTTGAGAAAGCAGCCAGCTCCCCTCTTCCATTTCCCACAGAGAACCAGCACATAGGGTAAGGTGGATCAGTGAACACATGGAGGCTGGGTCACTGTTGAGGGAGCCCCAGAACAGTAGGCTGTGGAAGTTTCTTGGACCCTGAGGTGTAACTCAAAATGCAAGAAAGATTAGGCGGGATAAGAGTGAAGTATGAACAATACTGAGCAGTGGGGAAAAGTGGCTTCAAGGTTTCCTCTTCCGCTTCCCATAGAAGGTCTCAGCATTGACACCAGGATAGTACATGTGCTCACAGATAGTGAGACCTATGAATAAAGCTACCAGGGTAGGAATGAAAATAAAGATATGAAAGGCTTCATGGCAGTGATCCTTTCTTGGAAATGTGTGGTTAGGTGATAATGTCATTGCATGGACACTGTGGAATGCACTCACACAACTGGGGTAGCCTGCTGCTCCAGCGCTACAGAATCTGTGTGCGTGTCACTGTGCTGAAACCGTAGGCAACTGTGACATCATGATAAGTATTTGTACATCTAAATGTACCTATGCCTAGAAAAGGTATAGTAAAATATGGCATTAACAACAACAACAAAGGTACACCTAAATTCGGCAGATGCCATGAATGGGAATTTCAGGATTGGAAGGTTTGCTCTGCATGTCAGTGAGGGAAGGGTGAATGGGTGTGAATTTCTAGGTCTGTACACAACTGTAGACTCCACAGAGTATGCAATGAGTCTACACTAAATTTAGAAGATAATTATCTCTCCTCAATAATAAGTTAACCCTGGCTTCCTGAAAGCCACTTCATAAACATCTATATTTTTTGAAACTCTTTTGTACTAACAGGTAGCTTAAAACACAAACACATTATACAGATACACAAAATATTTTGTTTCTTTACATCTTGCTTCTATAAACTTTTTTCTATTTTTAAAATTTAAACCTTTACATTTTTTGGTTAAAAATCCAGACACACAAACACACACACACGTATTATCCTAGGCCTCCATAGAGTCAGGGTCAACAATATCAGTGTCTTCCTCCTCCACATCTCATCCCACTGCAAAGGTCTGTAGCGGCACTAACACATGTGGGGCTGTCATCTCCTCTGACCACGGTGTCACCTCTGGTGAACCTTCTGAAGGACCTGTCTGAGGCTGTTTTACAATTTACTTTTTTTTTAATTAGAAGAAGTGCTCTTTAAAATAATGATTCAAACATACAGTGGTAGTAAATACATAAACTAACAATATAGTCCTTTAGCACCATTGTGAAGGATTGTGTACTGTGCATTACTGTATGTGCTTTCCTGCTATTCACCTGGCAGCAAAGTAGATTTGTTGGCACCAGCATCACCCAGAAGCGTGTAAGGTGTTGTATTACAACATTATGAAAACTACAGTGTCATTAAGCGATCAAAATTTTCAGATTCATTATCATGTTTGACCACCATAGTCATAGATGTGTTCTGTCACTGACCACAATTTTCTTATGGAGTGTGTGACTATGCATGGAAGAGGGTCACTGGGCAGGGAGGCTGGATTCCTCCACAGCACTCCACCTACAGATTACCAGGCTTTGTGCATACAGTCTGGTGAGGATAAGACAGCTTTGTCCCCTGACGCTTGTTAGGAAAAGCCGAGGACCAGCCTAGGTGGACAGACTATATGCGTAGGGTGCACAAAATCACACAGAGGTTTTTAACCAACAGTTGAATTCCTAAAAACCACTGCCAAGTTCAAGGTCATGAAGATTTACAACAATATTTTCTCTTACTAGTTGATGGTTTTGTCTCTTAGGAGTTAGGTATTTGACCCATGTTGAGTTAATGTTTGTACATAGTACGGGGAAGGAACCATTTTGATTCTTTTACGTGTGAATATTCAGTTGTCGCTGTATCATGTGGTAAGGAACTGTTTTTTTCTCCAGTGAATGATTTTGGCATTGTTGTCACAAATCAATTGGCTGTGGATATATACGTTTAATTCTGGAATCTCAATTCTATGCATTTTTCCTTCAGTTCCTTTACCACTGCTCTCTTTCTTGTTCAATTTATTTTTACTCTAATATATGCCATTGGATTTCCTTCCCATTTCATCAACTATTTTGTTGTTGTTGTTGTTGACATGGTTTTTATTTTTTAGTGGTTATCCTGGGGATTGCAATTAAACTCTTAAATTTATAAAACCTAAGTTTTATTTCAAAACATTAATAATGCACAAATGTTTTGTTACATAGATGCCTTATATAATGCATAGATCTGAGATTGTAGTGTCCTGGCACCAGGATATTGTTCATTGTACCCGACAGGTAATTTTTTACTCCTTGCCCCCTCCCGAGATTCCTCCTTCTTATTCTCCAGTGTCCTTTTCCTCTCTCTGTGCCCGTGTGCTCATTGCTTAGCTTCCAATTGTTAGAGAGTACATGTGGTGGTTGTTTTTCCATTCCTGAGATACTTCATTTAGGATAATGGACTCCAGTCCAATCTACATTTCTGCAAAATATTATTACATGCCTCTTCATAATTGATTAATACCCTAGGGTGCTAATATACATATATACCACATTTAATTAATCCACTCATGAATTGTTGGGTCCTTAGGAGGATTCCACACCTTGCAGTTGTGAATTGTGCTGCAATAAACATTCGAATGCAGGTGTCTTTTTGATAAAATAACTTCTTTTCCTTTGAGTAGATAGCTAGTAGTGAGATTGCTGGATAGCAGGGTAAACATTTTTTTCTTTCTTTGAGGAATGGCTATACTGTTTCCATAGAGGTTGTAGTAATTTGCAGTCCCACCAACAATGTGCAAATGTTTCTTTCTGTATCCATGCCAGCATCTTTTTAATAATGGCCATTCTGACAGGGGTAAATTGATATCTCATTATGATTTTAATTTGCATTTCCCTGATGATCAGGGATGTTATAACATCTAAATTTTAATTAATGCCTATTGAGCTTCAATAATATACAAAAACTCTTCTACAAAACAACTCTGCTCACACTTTATTCTGTTAATTCACAGACTAAATCTTTAAACATTATGCACAAATTATCACAAATTCATGAATATTATTTTATATATTTTTATTTAAATCAAATAGAAAAAAGATAATGAAAATTTGCAATACCTTCCCCCAAAATTGAAACAATAAGCCCTAGATTTTCTACCATCTACATGTTCACCTATTCTAGGGTGACCAGACTTCTCGATTTTGGCGGGACAGTCCCGCTTTTCAACAATTTGTCCCACGTCATGTGGCATTTTTAAAAAGTCCCAATTTTTGGAAAGAATTCACGAACAGTCTGGAGAACAAGAAGGGAATATACGGTTTTTGGCCACCATATGGCTATTTCACCAGAATATGAGTTTTATATTATTTTTGTTAATTTTATAATGTTAAACTATAATAAATAATTACTAGGAAGTGATTATCGAGAACTGCTTATCAAAGTTTGATAGTTGTCAGGCCCTGCCTGCCCATCCCCTGCCCCACGCTGGGCGCTCCGCCCTCGCTCCACCCCCGCTCTGCTCTAGCTCTGCCCTCTTCTGCCCCCGCGCCATGTTGTCCCGCCTTACAGATGTTAAAATTTGGTTACCCTAACCTATTCCGTTACCTTTATTGTAGTTCATTTTGGTTTTTAATTTCAGAATGTGACCAGGTACACCCTGGCCACTTGGGATCTTTTCTAGTCCTACACAAAGCTTAACAGTATTTTTATTGTGATTCTTTATTTCTTTATAAGACATCTAGTTATTGTCTAAGTGGTCTTTTACTTCACTCTAAATCTTTTTTTGGTATTTATTTCAGGGAGTGTTTACTAGTGATGAGTCCCTCAAATTTGTTTAGGTCATAATTATCCTTCATATTTGAAGAATAGTTTTATCAAGTTTATAAGCATTGGTGGCCTTTAGTTTTTTTCAGGACTTCAAATATGTCATTGCACCTTCTAGCCTCCATAGTTTCCTTTTTTATTTTTAATTTTTTTTGTTAAGTCATATACACACAGATCATGTAAACAATAATGGTTTTATGGGGTACAATGTGCTGATTTTATGTACAATTTGGAATGCTTACATCAAACTAGTTAATATAGCTTTCACCTCATTTCCTTAATTATTGCGTTAAAACATTTATACTCTATATTTCATAGATTTGACATGTACCCATGCAATATGCACTATACGTGTGGTCCCCCCATTTACCCTCTCTCCATCAAACCTCCCCCCTCCTCTTCTATCCCCCTCATCTCTCCTTCCTCCGCGGCTATGTTTGAGGGAGTCTCGATCTATGTCTCCCGGGGTCGAGTTCTTTGTCATCAGAGCTCACAGGAACCTCTTCCTCTTGGGATTACGTGATTATCTTGGCTATCGGTACCCCCCTCAAGGCCCGTCTTT
>CAUYQV010158369.1:0-11320 GCA_963574575.1 Galagoides demidoff | reverse complement strand
AGGCGCCCGCCACAACGCCCGGCCATTTTTTTGGTTGCAGCCATCATTGTTGTTTGGCGGGCCCGGGCTGGGGATTCGAACCCGCCACCTTAGGTGTACGTGGCTGGCGCCTTAGCCGATTGAGCCACAGGCGCCGAGCCATATCTTTTAATTTCATATTTAATCTTCTTGCTAATCTATGGTAGAGGAAAGCAGATATTCAGTCTTTGAACATAGAGAAATTGAGATATTGATTAATTCAGCAAATATCTGTTGACCATTTTCTCTGCAATTGACACGAATGAATATTGGACTTGCACACTTAATACAGATAAATAGGACGTAGTCAGGATTCATCAGCTTCCTCACTCCAATTCATCCACTTCGAATCCATGTGACACTCAAAAATAAGATCACCAAATGTTTGACCAGTAACCTAAAATCAATCTGCCTGAAACAGTCATGAATTCATTCCACATTCACTGAGCACCAAACTGGCTGTATGTTGGGTGTTAGAATGCAGAGAAAAAGAAAAAAGAAATAAGATATGGTTGAAATACCGAGAAAAGGGCACTAAAAATCAGACAGAGAGTGGAGCGGTTGCCTTGATAGACAAGTAACTCTTTTTTTTTTTGAGAGGGAGCCTCAAGCTGTCCCCCTGGGTTGAGTGCCATGGCATCACTGCTCATAGCAACCTCCAACTCCTGAGCTCAAGCGAGTCTCCTGCCTCCGCCTCTCAAGTAGCTGGGACCACTGGCACCCGCTACAACGCCAGACCATTTTTTGGTTGCAGCCATCATTGTTGTTTGGCGGGCCCGGGCTGGGGATTTGAACCCACCACCTTGGGTGTACGTGGCTAGCGCCTTAGCCGACTGAACCACAGGTGCCCAGCCGGCAAGTAACTCTCAAGCCCAGATTTAAGAGATAAGTAGGAGTTAGGCAAAGAGCAAACATTATTTATTTTATTTATTTATTTTTTTTGAGACGGAGCCTCAAGCTCCACTCTATCCCTCTGGGTAGAGTGCCATGGCATCACAGCTCATAGCAACCTACAACTCCTGGGCTCAAGCCAGTCTCCTGCCTCCACCTCCCAAGTAGCTGGGACCACAGGCGCCCGCCACAACGCCCGGCCATTTTTTGGTTGCAGCCATTCTTGTTGTTTGGCAGGCCCGGGCTGGGGATTCGAACCCACCACCTTAGGTGTATGTGGCTGGCGCCTTAGCGGCTTGAGCCACAGGCGCCAAGCCAAATGATTTCTTTCAACGTCATTGTATTAACTAGCTAAGGTATGGAATCTCTTCCTAAGAAACTTCCCCTAAGAGTAACATCATATTCACTTTGATTCTTCTGTTACGCTAAAGCATTCTTGTCTTTTTTTTTTTTTTAAAAGACAGAGTTTTACTTTATTGCCCTTGGTACAGTGCCATGGCATCACAGCTCACAGCAACCTCCGACTCCTCGGCTCGGGAGATTCTCTTGCCTCAGCCTCCTGAGTAGCTGGGACCACAGGCGCCTACCACAATGCCCGGTTATTTTTTGTTGCATGCTTGGCTATTTTTTGTTGCAGTTGTCATTGTTGTTTAGCTGGCCTGAGCTGGGTTTGAACCCGCCCACCTCAGTGTATGTGGAATTACTTTATTCTATAGCAGCGGTTCTCAACCTGTGGGTTGCACCCCCTTTTTAACAATGAAAATACATTGTGGCATTAGGAAGGTTGAGAACCACTGTTCTATAGTAAGGATGGGCAAACTATCATTCATGGGGCAAACTATGGTTTATGGGCCAAATCTGCCAGTTGAATGTTTTAATTTTTTTGCCACAAGACCACCAGAAGTCCAATCAGTTGACTGTTTTCAGTTTGTTTTATTTTACAGCTCATGAGCTAACAGTGCCAGTGTCACTCTGGCACTCTAGTCAGAGGTATAGCTTATAACAACCTCAAGTTCTTGGGCTCAAGCAATCCTTGCTTCAGTTTTTCTATTTGTAGTAGAGGTGGGGTCTCACTATTGCTCAGGCCAGACTTGAACTCCAGAGCTCCCGCAATCTATCTGCCTTGGCCTCCCAGAGTGTTAGGATCACAGGTGTGAGCCACCGAGTCTGGCATGTTTTTAACATTCTTAAGAAGGTACATTTTAGGTGGTTATAAGCACTCAGCTTCTATTTTGCCCCTTGACCAGTGCAACCTAAACTACACCTCTCCCTTTAAGAAAAATGTTGCTGACCCTTATTCCATGGGATTTCCTTTGCTTACTAAGATAAACACTGTCAAAGCATAATGTGGAAAAAGTGTAAGGACATTTCTTAAGGTGATTATTGGTTTAGCAATTACAGTAACTAACCCAAACCATAAAGGAAACATTTTGGTTGATTTCAATGTAACATAGTTATTCTGTACATTTTTTACTGAAGTGGTTGAAATGGGCTACACCCTGGAAACACAACTGCAGGTCAAGAATGTTTACTGCTGGCCAGGTGCGGTGGCTCACGCCTGTAATCCTAGCACTCTGAGAGGCTGAGGCTGGTGTACCGCTTGAGCTCAGGAGTTACAGACCAGCCTGAGCAAGAGAGACCCATCTCTACTAAAAAGAGAAAAACTAGCTAGGGGCTGTGGCACTGGCCTGTAGTCCCAGCTACTTGGGAGGCTAAGGCAAGAGGGTTGCTCAACCCCAAGAGCATGAGGTTGCTGAGTTATGACTCCAGGATGTTCTACCCAGGATGACAAAGTGAGACTCTGTCTCAAAAAAAAAAAAAAAATTCATTCAGGCAACATGTTTACTGAAGGCCCTTTGGGTGCTGGCATTGGCTGTGAGCTATCTGCTCCTTCCCCCATTTCCTCAGGGGCCCTTGAGCTTCTGTACTGTGATTCTCAGGGTGTTTTCAAGACTGTGGCTGTTAGCCGGGCTCAAGCTTGGCTGGGAGGGTACAGGCCAGTCTCCTGACTGTGGTTCTGCCCCTACCTTCTTCCTGAAAACACTGGGGCCGGTTGCTAAAACAAGAGTGAGGGAGAAGAAAAATCTCAAGTTCTTTTTGTGACTTCTCTCAGCTTCCTTCAGTTTTATTCTCTGCCCTGTGATCATTGCTCTGGGTCACCTCTGTAGCAGCCTGCAAGGTCTGCAAAGTCTTATCTGAAGTTTGTTCCTTCACCCAGGTTCCATCTGCAGGTGCCCATTGTTCCAGAATGTTCCTCTTCCCCCGTAGGCCTCAGGTAGGCCTCCTCATGGGACACCCACTGACCTCAAATGGCTGTTGGGGACACGAGTCTGACCACCTCACGCTGCTTCAGTGGTCAGTCGCGAGATGGGCGCGGGGACCACTGTTCCTGCGGTCCCACCAGAACAGCGCCTCAGCCCAGGTGGCCGAGAGTGGGTGTTCAGGCCCCCCCGTAGTGGAGGGGGGTGCCTAAGCTCGGCTCCGGTCTGGCAGCCTCACAAACCTGCCATGTCCCCTCTGGACACCTGAATCCCACGCGACGAAATGAGTTCTGTCCTAACAGGGTTCTTCCAACTTCTGCCCAGATTCCCTCCCGCGCCAGGTCCAGGATAGCTGCAGGGCTTCCAGTGTGGCTCAGCGGGGGTGTTGGGGTGCGCAGGCACAGGGGCGGGACGGAGACGCTGCCGGAGAATCTGCTGGGGAAAGTAGCGAGGACACTTCGCGGAACGAAGGCGTCTCACAGAGCACAGGGCTGGGCTCCCAGAAGACCGGAGTTCCTTTCATCTCTCTGAATTTATCCAGGTGGGTGAGGGTCGGGACCAGGCAGCCGCCAGGGCGGGGCCAGCGGGCAGTGGCTGCTTGGCAGGGTGACCTTCCCTAAGGCGCAGAGACCAGAGCACTGGCGAGGGAGCGCGTCCTTGGAGGGGCAGGGACAGCTAAGACTGAGGCTCCGGGGCGGGGACGCGAACCAGCAGGCAGGCGCGAGGATCCGCAGTTGCCCGCGTCACCTCCGCCCCTCGCCCGACGCCCCCCCGGAGTCCTGGCCCCGCGCCCTGGGCCGCCCTCATTCGACCCTTCCCCAGCGGAGGTCCCGGGGCGGCTGAGCCCACCGCCCGGCCCTCCTCCGCGGCCGCCCCGAAGACCCGGAGAAGTGGACCCTAGGTGGCAACCGGTGTCAGGGGTCGCGTCCTCTGCGCCGGCCGCTGCTCCGGAGATCCGGGCTTTGCCGAGCGCCCCGGAGTCCGGCCGGGGCTGGGGCGCTGCTGCTGGGGGCGCAGCCTGGAGGCTGGGCTGGCCCTCCGACGGCGGCGGACGCTCGGGAGCGGGGACGCAGCGCCGTGGCGGCAGGACAAAGGCCCCGAGGTAAGAGCAGTCCCGCCGATCCGCCGCCGCGAGGGGCTGCGCCGGGCGGGCTCCGAGCGCGGCGCCGGGGTTCGGACCTCGCCCGGTCCCAGCTCCACGGCAAGAGGCGCCCAGCTGGGAAGGGCGCGCGGTCGGACGTGGGCACCTCCTGGCTCTGGTCCCGGGACGGAGGTGAGGAAGCGCCCGGGCTCGGCCCTGAGGGCGTGTGGGGACCTGGGTGCTGCTGCCGTGGGAGGGAGGGTGTGTGTGTGTGTGTATGTGTGAGAAAGAGAGAGAGAGAGAGGGAGAGAACTCGAGGACGCGGGCGCGCAGAGCGCCTGGCGCAGCGCTGGGCACATGGTCAGCGCCCAGTAGGTGAGGGCTGCTAAAAGTGACGATAGTAGTCCTGAGAATCAGTATTTCACAGGCGTGTGCGCGGGTGTATCAGTCTCAGTTTCTGTGTTTAGGAGGCTGTTTGGAGCCCGAGATGGCAGCCACATTTCCCTCAGCACTTGGGACACCGGAGAAAATGGGGTTCTTTCCAGCGCGTCCGGGACGGTCTTTGAGGGGCTCTGGTTCCTGGAGAGGCCGGTTCAGGGAAGATGGGGGCTTCGTAAGCGGATCTCAGTGTGGGTTCTGGGAACAAAGGCTGCTTCATTGAACTGCAAGAAGGTGCCCTGCGTGTGTGTGTGTGTGTGTGTGTGTGTGTGTGTGTCTGTGTGTGTGTGTGTGTGTGTGTGTGTGTGGCCATGGCCACCAAGGCGCCACCGGTGGAGGCGAGGAGACTCGCCATTCACACAGAAGGATGCTGGGCCATTTTGCTGTCAACCTTCTTTTGATGGTGGTCATCCTGACCAGCAGAAAAGGAACTACTTTGTATACTGAAGCTTTTCTTTAATAAACTTTTATTATAGAGTTAAGTGTTACTTCGGGGCTTGAAAGGTTTTTTTATTATCCCTTTAAAACAATAAATGTGCAAATTCAACTTGAATAAACATTCTTTTATTCCCAATCAGGGCACTTTAATTCTGCATTTAAGGCTGAGGGTTAGACGGGATTCTCAGTTTCATCCTCCTTTATGCTGGTGTGTGCCTAGTTTGCAGCACTTTGTAAGAAAATGTGCTTGAGAGTTTTAAAGCCAATTAGAAACTCACCTTTAACTATTTTCCAAGGCTTTCTTGCATTTCTGGGCAGAATTGTGGAACTGTTTACATGCGATCTACTGTTTCCAGTGCACTTTTCTGAATGCTTGCTCAGAAAACTTTGTTTCTAGGAAATAAAAAACCAAATTTGAAATGCGAAATAACTAAGTGGAATGAACACAGGTGAAATGTTTTTTTACAAATCTTTTCTATGCTGAAATCTGGTTCATTCAAAGTTTGCAGTGAGGTGTGTGGCATTTTCAGTTCCCAGCAGCAGTCCAGGAGGTGTTCTGCTCATTATGGGACAGGGAGTCTTTACCGAGTTGGAGAAGTAGGGTCAGGCTGGGACTGAACTTCCATCCTGGCCTTTTTGTTATTGCGGACGGTTTGAATAGTTTCTTTGTGGTTAAAAATGTTTTTAATTCATGATGATAACATGTTGAATCAGTAACTATGGCCTTTTCCTGGGTAGGAAATTTAGGTGGGTTTTTTGTTGTTGTTGTTGTTGTTGTTTGTTTTCTTTTGAGACAGAGTCTCATTTTTTCATCCTGGGTAGAGTTGATGTCATAGTTCACTGTAACCTCCAACTCTGGGGCTAAAGTGATCCTCTTGCCTCAGTCTCCCAAGTAGCTGGGACTATAGGTGCACTCTGGCACACATGGCTAGTGTTTTTCTATTTTTATTAGACACAGGGTCTTGATCTTGTCCAGGCTGGTCTCCAACTCCTGAGCTCAGGCCATTCACCCACCTCAGCCTTCCAGAGTGCTAGGTTTACAGGCACGAGCTACACTGCGCCTGGCCTATGGGTACGGAATTTGAAGCTACACTTTAAATATCTGTATTTTTGTCTTTTCATTTGTAATAGGGGAGTTAATGATCTCATAGTCTAGCTAAAGGTTTCTATGCTTAATATAAAGTTGATTGTTCCCTCTTTTCAGTTAGTAAACAAGTTGCTGAACTACAGCATTGTAGATGTTTATTCTAGTACTACTTTTTTACTTGATATTAAAAACTTTTTTGGTAAAGGAAACTGTGTCAAGTTAGGGAATTCAACATGTGAATTAGTTAGAGACCCGAGAGTGTTCTGAAACAGTCTCAAAGTATCGTCAACAAAAGCCTGGAAATTCACAATGGGAACAAGATAGAACGTAATACGTAATACGAAGAGAGAAGATAAGCTCCCTCCACCTGCCCCATGCCCAGGCATAGTCATCACAATTGAGAGGGCTAGGAACATTAAAGCAAAGGCTGGGTGTGGGCTCCTCATACAGTAGGTGGATAGGGGAGCTAGCTTTTAATGCTCTTGTCTTTCCCTGTCTAGTGTTCCTTGGCAAGGAAGCCTTCAAGGCTTTTGTGGGGGGTAACTGGCCATTAGGGCTAACTGTGCACATATCACGGAACCCTGGGCTGGCTATTCTAGAGAGTCCAGGGAGGGTCTAGGGATCTTGGAACTGCAGCAGTTATTCTCAGCACACTTAGTCCCACTGCTTCATTGGGACTCTTGACTATTGGTTCAGTTTCTGGATATACTGATAGACTGTAGTACTTTAAAGCTAATTGCTCTAAAAATAGCAGGAGAAGGCTATTGTAGAAGTAATATTTATGTGTGACATAAAATTTAAAAACATATAGAAGAATTTCTTTTTTTAAATCTGAAATTTGTGATTCAGGTATAATTCCCGTGAAGATTTTGGTGTTTTTGTTCCTAAAAAATGAAAATGAAATTCAAGGCTTGGCGCCTGTAGTACAATGGTTAAGGTGCTGGCCACATACACCGAGGGTGGCAGGTTTGAACCCGGCCCCAGCCAGCTAAACGACAATGACAAGTGCAACAAAAAAATAGCCAGGTGTTGTGGTGTGCGACTATAGTCCAAGCTACTTGTGAGGCTGAGGCAAGAGAATCTCCTAAGCCCGAGATTTGAGGTTGCTGTGAGCTGTGACACCAGAGCACTCTAACAAGGGCAACATAGTAAGACTCTGTCTCAGAAAAGAGAAGTGAAATTCAAATATTTCTTAAAATTAGTCGAAATGTGTATTATATGATATATATTATTTATGTCATTTTGTATCTCATTTTTCCATGTAATAACTGTGATTATTGCCTGACTCTGTAATATGGACACATTGTCATTTTAAATAATTTCCTATTCTGTTTTGCCAGTAAATTATAATTTAACTGTTTCTCTCGCAGATTCTTGAGCTTTTCCTAGCATTTGTACTTTTGATAAAGCATCACTAATTGATGGCAGTACATGTTCTAAAGCTTGACTGCTGTTGGGAAGTGACAAAAATGTTTAACTTCATGAAATGAAAAGGGATGGAGTCTTAACTCAGTCCTCTTGGTTTGTTTTTTTTTTTTTTTTTTTTGAAGTTTTTGGTCAGGGGTTGGGTTTGAACCTTCACCTCTGGCATATGGGGCCAGCGCCCTACTCCTTTGAGCCACAGGTGCCACTTTTTTTTTTTTTTAATTGAGACAGAGTCTCACTCTGTTACCCAGGCTACAGTGCCATGGTATTATCATATCTCACAGCAACCTTACACTCTTGGGCTCAAGCGATCCCCCTGCTTCAGCTTCCTGAGTAGCCAGGACTACAGGCACCTGTCACAATACCAGGCTACTTTTTCTATTTTTAGTGGAGACAGGGTCTCACTCTTGCTCAGGCTGATTTTGAACTCCTGAGCTCAAGACATCCACCTGCCTTGGCCTCCCAGAGTGCTGGGATTATAGCCTCTGTCCCTGGGCCCTTTGGGATTACCTTATGTAAAGCTAAGACATTAGATTATTTAATGCCCCTGGTTTTACCCCCAATGGGAAACACTCAGGAGTTTCCCCCAGAATCCAGTGAGAAAGAAGTGTCTTGGGGGTACTCAGCAGAAGGTGACAGATTGTCCCTGAGGTTGTGTGACAGAAAGGCTAGTGATCTGGGGGTTGGGGACCCATCTAACTTGCTCAGTTTTGACCTTGCGAGTGTTGGTTCTGAGGCTCAGGTTCTCATCTGTTACTTGAGGAGGTTGGCCTAGGTAATCTGTAAGCTTCCTTCTAACTTTAGCTTTGTTGAAACATAAGCTTTGCCTTTTTGTCTAGTGTGGCTGTTCTCATATTGTAGTCCCTGGATCAGCAGCAGCAGCATCACCAGGGAACTTGTACAAAATGCCCAAGCCCTTCCTCAACCTACTCAGAAACTCAGGGGGTGGGGGGGAGTGGTGGCCAGCAATCTGTGATTGACGAGCTCTCCAGGGGTCTCAGACTTGAGATCTACAAATCCAGGAAGGTAGCTGAAGAGTCTCCAAGCTCATAAAAAACTATAATAAAACAACAGAGACAAAACTTCCTGGAACGCGTGCATTTACCTGCTGTGCACCTCTCCATCTACTGATGCCAGACTTCTTCCCTTTGGAATGACTGTGATCTTTTGTTGATCAGGAACTCTGATAGTTACATGTGCTTGACTTACAAGGATTTTGGAAAGAAGGCTCACACCTGTAATCCTAGTACTCTGGTAGGTCCAGGTGGGAGGATTGTTTGAGCACAGGAGATTAAGACCAGCCTGAGCAAGAGTGAGACCCTGTCTCCACTAGAAATAGAAAATTAACTGGGTGGGGTGATAAGCACTTATAATCCCAGCTACTTGGGAGACTGAGGCAGGAGGATCCCTTGAGCCCAGGAATTTGAGGTTACTATGAGCTATGCTGATGTCTCTGCACAGCCCCTGCGACAGAGGAAGACCCTTGTTTCTTTTTGTTGGGGGGGGCGGTTCAAACCTCTTTATTGAGGGGAATCAGGGGCAGGAAGCAAAGAAGTGCATAGGATAATGCGTTCTGACATCTTCAGCTGGACCGGCACCTCCCCAGTCGCTGAAAGGAAGACTCTGTTTTAAAAAAAAAAAACAGATTGAGAAGCACTTCATGTGACACACAGTGTTTATAATGACAACTTTAGTTGTTCGATGTCTTATCTCCCGTTCATGTATGAAAGTGCTTTGAGGGCTCACGTCTCCTGCTCACCATTGTATCCCAGCACTCAGTACAATGGTTGGCCAATAGTAGGTGCTCAGTACTAGATGAATACATGAGCTTTTGTTCTGTAGGGAACTATGGAAAACAAGCTGCACTTTGCCCACTTACACTGCAGTCCAGGAACTAAGCATACAGCATTGGCAACCGCCTAGTTCTCCGGTCTGTTGTGTGTCTGAGGCCTGGGCCTCTCTGTGGCAGCCCCTTTCAGAGGGTGCTTCCTAGGGTCTGACCTTGACGGAGTGACTGGTTCTCACCTCTTGGGACTTCTCTATCACTCTTTCCATGTGTTGTTTCCTCGGTCACTAATGTATCACTTTACTCTGGGATTGTTCTCCTCACACTAGAACATTGTAATGGACATGTAGCGGGCCACGGTGGGGGCTTCTGTGATGCCCACTCTGGCTTGCTAGAAGCAACTGTGTCTCATTTGGATAAAAGTCTTTTCTTTTTTCTTTTTCTTTTTTCACTCTGTTGTCCTGGGTAAACTGCTGTTGCATTGTGACAGCTCATAGCAACCTCAAACTCTTGGGCTCAAGTGATCCTCCTGCCTCAACCTCCCAAGTAGCTGGGACTACAGGTGCTGCCACAATGTCCTGGCTAGTTTTTTTTTTCCCCTACTTTCATTAGAGACAGGGTCTCTTGCTCAAGCTGGTCTCAAATTCCTGAGCTCAAGCAATCCACCTCCCCCGGCCTCCCAGAGTGCTAGGATTACAGGTGTGAGGCACCACGCCCTGCCAGTGGCTAAGTCTTGAGTTAGGCCTGAAACATCTCTCATCTTTTCTTCTCCAACCCCCCTTATGCCCAGTCGGGAAATGTATGTTGGCCTGTTTGTTTCTTGATCAGCAATTGAAAACCCAATCAGCTGTACTTGTTGGCCTCATGTCTGGGACTTCCTTGAAAGGGACACAGCAAACTGTGAGCTGGGCTGTGTCACCAGCCTGTGATCTGGAGCACATTCAAGTGCCAGAGGCTCACCCGCTGCTGTGAAGAGGGCAGGGGTAGGTTTCTATGAGGCTCTGGGCTAGCTCCACCCTCACTGAGGTGTTTGAGCACAGGAGTGAGGGTGGGGCAGTGGGCTGGCTCTCAAGAAGTCTGTTAGAATCACCTTAAGGGAAGAGAAAAGGATAAAATTTTGGTTTGAGGGAAAAGGTCTGTCCTCTAGACCCTCTGCAGTCCATCCCCTGCGAGACTCACACCTGAGGCCTCCTGGGGAGGGGATCTCGGTGAGAAAGTGACTGGAGAATCTGAGGGCAGCCTTCCACAGAAGATGTGCCCTGGGGGAGAAAGGTTCTTTATCTGCTGAGTAGGTCACAGCTGGGCAGAGAACAGAATAGACAGCAGCAAATAAGCCCACTGCACTAGGCCTGGAAAACGGGAGCCAAGGCTCAGAGCCGCTGGAGACACCACCTCACCAGAGCCAGGTCACAAGAAAGGCTGTGCTGGTGTGGCCTCCATCAGCTGCCTCCAAATTCATTGATCATGCAAACCTGTCAATAAAGATATCTGGAATAAGCACCTCAAATGTAGGATTTGCACCTTGGTCTTTCAGTAAGTTCCCACTTAAGTTGTCCAGAGGCTGTCGAAAACTTCAAGTGAAACACTGTCCTGTGTGCTGTGGGAGCTAACTGTCGATGATATCCATCAGCCCGTGTACTATTGGTTCTGTTATACAGTATGCTGAATTGGTATTACTGCAAGGGCATATCTTTGAAGGTTTCATTTTTATCTCAGAATTTTAGTTTGAGAGCAGATTTAGTCAGTTTGTTCAGTTCTTTTTTTTTTTTTTTTGAGACGGAGCCTCAAGCTGTCCCCCTGGGTAGAGTGCCATGGCATCACAGCTCATAGCAACCTCCAACTCCTGGGCTCAAGTGAGTCTCCTGCCTCTGCCTCCCAAGTAGCTGGGACCACAG